>LPNX010682338.1:0-13735 GCA_001517045.1 Pseudotsuga menziesii | reverse complement strand
CATATAGGTGGATTTTAAATGTCTATTCTAAAAAAATGAAAAAAAAATGTATTCCATAGTTTGTATATCAAAATTCAATCCTTTGGAACACGTAATTATAAAGGCTATCAAGTTGAGGACCCTGCAGCAAACAAGTAATCAAAATACACGATATAGCAGCAAAACTCAAAATCACTTTTATATTAATCGCAGGCCACTTCGAGGGGGAAACCTCCTTTGAGCAAGCTCAATACAAAATAACTTCATGGTGCCTTCCTTGGCCTCAACACACACTTAATTATATACTAAAAATAGGTGCCAATACTATGGGTCAAAACCATGGGCCAATATAAACTATGGATCAACAAATACTACAGGTGGCTTACAAAGCATATGCGCCCAACAACAATAACACAAACTATGGATCAACAATTACTAAGGGATGAATTACAAAGCATATGCGTCCAACAACAATATACTAACACGGTAAAGAGAAGGATTGACATGGGTTCCTAACACCCCCTCCCCCTTAGAAAAATCTTTGTCCTCAAAGCTTTAGATGTGGAAATTGTCGCTGAATCTGAAGGAGTGGTTCCCACGTAGCATCCTCGAGCTGCATTCCATGCCATTGAATTAAGACCTCTATGATAGAGCGAGAGCGAAGCTGACGAGTGCGCTTATTGAGGACAGCCTCCGACTCCAAAAAGATGGATCCTTCATTATCCAGTTTTGGTAAAATAGTCTGGCCTTTGATTTTGGTGCCAAGAACTTTCTTCAGACAAGAGACATGAAATACTGGATGAATGTGGGAAGAAGGAAAAAGTTCCAATTTATAAGCAACAGACCCAATCTTCTGAAGAATCCTATATGGCCCATAGAACTTTGGAGCGAGCTTATGACCCCCTTTGATTTTTAGTGAGGATTGCTTGTAAGGATGGAGACGAAGAAAAACCATATCACCGGCTTCAAAAGTGCACTCAGAATGGTGCTGATCAGCTTGTTGCTTCATGTGATTTCTTGATATGTGAAGGTTTTCACACAAAATTCGAAGAACCTCATCGTGGTTTCGAAGGACCGCGTCAACTTCCTGAACTGGAGAGCTACTGGGGGTGTAAGGAAGAAGAACTGGCGGTGCCTGACCATAAACTACTTCATATGGAGTCATTTTAGAGGCAGTGTGGTAAGAGGTATTGTACCACCATTCAGCGAGAGGGAGCCACTTTTCCCACCGATGTTGTTTCTCAGAGGAGAAGCAACGAAGATAAGTTTCCAAGCATTTATTGACAATTTCAGTCTGACCATCCGTTTGGGGGTGATAACCTGAACTCATCTTCAGTTTGGTGCCAGTGTGGTGAAAGAGTTTTGTCCAAAAATGACTGGTGAAAGTCGCATCACGATCCGAGACAATGGAAGAAGGAATTCCATGAAGACAAAAGATCTCGTCCAGGAAAATTTGAGCAATGGAAGAGGCTGTATAGGGATGGATGAGAGCACAAAAATGACTATATTTGGAGAGGTGATCAACCACAACCAAAATCACAGTCTTCCCTCCATATTTAGGGAGCCCTTCAATGAAATCCATAGAAATATCTGTCCATATCCGGGTAGGTATGGGCAAGGGCTTGAGCAATCCCGGAAGGGGTGTTGTTTCACCCTTATTGCGCTGGCAGGTATCACATTCAGCCACCATTTGTTGAATTGTCCTTTTCATGCCCTGCCAAAAGAAGTTGTGCCATGCCCGTTCATACGTTTTGAGAAAACCAGAGTGCCCAGCTGACGGAGAAGCATGGATTTCATAGAAGATAGCTTGTTGAAGAGCTGTGTTCTGGGGAAGCACCAGACGACCCTTGTATCTCAGTGAAGCACCATCCCAAGAGTAATGTGGGACAGCAGAAGGGTTGTTGTCCAAGCATTGGATGATGTGAGATAATGAAGAGTCATTGACATAACCCTATTGAACCGGTTGCAACCAATTTGGAACAGGCATAGAAATAGGGGAAAGAGAACCTTGGTCATCAAATATGCGAGAAAGGGCATCTGCCACAATATTGTCCTTACCCTTCTTATAAGTGATCTCATAGTCATAACCCGTGAGTTTGCTAACCCATTTCTGTTGTGTTGGGGAGGATGCACGCTATTCTAGGAAATATTTCAGACTCTGGTGATCAGTCTTGATGCAGAAATGATTCCCTAAGAGGTAGGGTCACCACTTTTGTACTGCATGCAAAATAGCCACCATTTCCTTCTCATATGTAGAGGCAGCTAAATTCTTACCGGAAAGGGATTTGCTGGTGAATGCAATGGGGTGTTCATCTTGAAGGAGAACAGCACCAAGTCCATTTCCACAAGCATCACTCTCAATAGTGAAGGGCTTGGAAAAATCGGGCATAGCTAGAACAGGTGTAGTACACATAGCTTGTTTCAGCTTGTCAAATGCACACTCAGTAATATGTGTCCATGTAAAAGCATCCTTTTTCAACAGAGCAGTTAATGGAGCTGCAATATTCCCATAATCCTTGACAAACTTGCGGTAGTAGCCAGCCAACCCCAAAAAACCATGAAGGCTCTTGAGTATCTTAGGAGGCGGCCAATTGTTCATGGCAGTGATTTTGGCAGGATCCACACAAACCCCTTGTGCTGAGATAATGTGCCCGAGATACTCAACTTACTTTTGGCCAAAAACACATTTAGACTTTTTGGCATGGATATGATGATCAGAGAAAAGTTACATTACAAGAGCCAGATGCTGGAGATGTTCAGCCCATGTTTTACTGTAGATGAGGATATCATCAAAACATACCAGAATGAATTTCCGCAAATAGGGTCCGAATATTTTATTCATCAAGGCCTGGAATGTGGAAGGAGCATTAGTGAGACCAAATGGCATGACCAAAAACTCATAGTGGCCATCATGCGTGTGGAAAGCTGTTTTAGGGTTATCATCCTCATGAACCCGAATTTGATGATACCCAGAGCCAAGATCCAACTTGGAGAAAAATTGAGCACCATGAAGCTCATCAAGAAGCTCATCAACAACAGGAATTGGAAACATATCCTTGATGGTGAGGTGACTAAGTGCTCGAAAGTCAATGCAGAGGTGCCATGACCCATCTTTTTCGCGGACAAGAAGAAGTGGTGAAGAAAAGGAACTTGTGCTTGGGCGAATAATACCTTGCTTCAGTAAGTCCCTAACAAGGAGTTCAATCTCTATTTTTTGGTGAAATGGGTAGCGATAGGGCCTAATGTTGGGAGGAATCATGCCAGGAAGGAGCTGAATATGATGGTCCTCTGGTCATGAAGGTGGAAGTTACACTGGTTCAGCAAAAACACCTGTATATCGATCCAAAATTTGTTGGAGATCCAAAGGAGTAGTGGGGGCCGCTGATGGTTGCATTTGAATGGAATGGAGTTGAGCGATGACACCATGGGAACTCTTCTTAAGGATTTTTTCCATGCGATGTGAACTGATGATGCTGAGGGACCCTGGTTGTAATCCTTTCAATGTGTGTTTGTGTCCATCAGGGGAGAACTGCATCCAAAGTTTAGCAAAATCCCATAATATGGGGCCAAGTGTGTGCAGCCATTGAGTGCCCAAAACCACATCACATCTGCCTAAGGTCAAGAAAAACATGTCAGAGTGGAGCATCCATTATATCGAAAGCTTCTTCACCAATTTCAGAGGCAGGCGGAGAATCCACATCTAAGAGATAGAGCTTTTGTTGAACACATCGATGTCCTCGACTGAATTTCTCATCGCAATTATAGCAAAGCCCTTTTTCTCTACGTGCCTACATCTCTGTTTCAGAAAAATGCTTAATTGGAGGTGAGCGAGGAGCTGGCGAAATGGGAGGTCATTGAGAACCCATATTTCGGAAGGGAACAAAAGAAGATTTGGAGCGCTGTTGGGCTGCCATCTTGTCTTCTGCCAACTTAGCCAACCCCAGGGCTTCCATCATTGTGTTGGGTCTGAACATTTTGACCTCAGAGCGAATTGCATCCTTTAGACCACTGATAAAACAACTCCGGTAGAAGTCATCAGGTAATCCTTCAGTGTGATTAGCTAGTTTCTCAAATTTAGTTTGATACTCTTTCACAGTGCCAATTTGGTGAAGTTTAGTGAGAGCTCCTGTGAAGTCATCAAAAGCACTAGGACCAAATCGTTGCAAAAGGAGCTGGCAAAAATCAGGCCATTTTGGCTCTTCATGAGCCTTGATGTACCAACGATACCATTGTTAGGAACCCATGTCAATCCCTCTCTTTACTATGTTAGTATATTGTTGTTGGACGCATATGCTTTGTAAGTCGTTCCATAGTAATTGTTGATCCATAGTTTGTGTTATTGTTGTGAGGCGCATATGCTTTGTAAGCCACCTGTAGTAGTTGTTGATCCATAGTTTACATTGGCCCATGGTTTTGACCCATAGTATTGGCGCCCATAGTTTATATTGGCCCATGGTTTTAACCCATGGTATTGGCGCCTATTTTTAGTATATAAGTGTGTGTTGAGGCCAAGGAAGGAACGGTGAAGTTATTTTGTATTGAGCTTGCTCAAAGGAGGTTGCCCCCTCGAAGTGGCTTGCAATTAATATAAAAGTGATTCTGAGTTCTGTTGTTATATTGTGTGTTTTGATTACTTGTTTGCTGCAGGTTCCTCACATCTGGTATCAGAGCACTTTCCTTGGCACACGTGGGAATTTTTTTTTGGGGGCGGTGACTTTCAGATCAATTTCTGAAACTTTTTGCACAAAATCAGAAGAAACAGATTGCATATCTGAATTCCTCTTTCAAAAATACGCAGTTTCAAAAAAAAATCATCTCATTTGGAGTTCTAAAAGTGGAGATATCGCGGATTTAAAATCCGCAATTTTTCAGAATTTCAGTGATGGTTGCGGAAATTGTGGCGTGAAAATCTTCTGACTGAGTGCCCAGATTTCTATTCCGATTTATGGGCAGAAGCAGAGTGGTTGTTCCAGTTCCGAAAACATGCTATAATAGCGATTCTGAGCAATATAGATCCGGTTTTTGAACATTGGGTGGAATTTCTGCCCAAATTTTTTTCTGTTGCAGGTTCGGATCTGGGAATAATCCCTCTTCGCTTAACTGTGGGAAGTACTTGGGCATAAGCCCTAAAACTCATTGTGAGGAGTACCAGAGGAACCCCGAAGTACCTGGCCCATTGAGAGGACCTGCCAGCGAAAAGGGCAATGACCCCTACCTGATTGACTAGTTCCCACCCGTGAGGTAAACCAAGAGCTGTCGTTTGTGGCCAAGCGGTTATCAGTTTTACCTGAACCTTGGAGTGAGGGGTACTGCCCCAATACGCAAGCCGTTAGATAGCATTGGTGGCTGAGTGAATCCCTTGAACCGATAGGAAGCCGCACATAACTGGCGTCCATATATATTTTCAGTTGCACAATTGCAGATTTCCTCTATTCAGAACTGTTGCCGGTCAGTTCTGCGCCATTGCAGATCCATCTGTTGCTTATGGTTGTCATCCGCACAGGAGCAAAAATCATGGAGGAAGCACTTGCAGCCATCCAAGCCAAACTCCAGGAACTGGATGAAAAATTTCTCGGTCTCCATCTTGAGCATTCAGCTATGAACACCAGACGACAGTCCGAGTCTTCATCATCCAATGGGTTCTCTTCTTCCAGCCATTTTTCGCGGTCCGAAGCTAGATTTTCCGCGCTTCAATGGTACTGATCCGACTGGATGGATCTATCATGCAGAACAGTATTTAAGCCTTCATAATACTTTTGATGTCCACCAAGTTCCACTTGCCTCCTTTCATTTGGAACAGGAAGCTCTTCAATGGTATCGTTGGTACATCAAGGCTCATGAAGAGCCAAAATGGCCTGCTTTTTGCCAGCTCCTTTTGCACCGATTTGGTCCGAGTGCTTTTGATGAATTCACAGGAGCTCTCACTAAACTTCACCAAACTAGCACTGTGAAAAAGTATCAAACTGAATTTGAGAAACTAGCTAATCACACTGAAGGATTACCTAATGACTTCTACCGGAGTTGTTTTATCAGTGGTCTAAAGGATGCAATTCGCTCTGAGTTCGAAATGTTCAGTCCCAACACAATGATGGAAACCCTGGGGTTGGCTAAGTTGGCAGAAGACAAGACGGAAGCCCAACAGCGCTCCAACTCCTCTTTTGTTCACTTCCGAAATATGGGTTCTCAACGACCTCCCATTCCGCTAGCTCCTTGCTCACCTCCAATCAAGCATTTTTCTGAAACAGAGATGCAGGCACGTAGAGAAAAAGGGCTTGTTATAGTTGTGATGAGAAATTCAGTCAGGGACATCGATGTGTTCAACAAAAGATCTATCTCTTGGATGTGGATTCTCCACCTGCCTCTGAAATTGGTGAAGAAGTTGCCGATGTAATGGATGCTCCGGTTGACACTCAGGAGCTGCCTACTGACCCTCCATCTCAGGATGACCAACCCGAGATATCCCTCCACGATTTAGCTGGAGTCACTGCCCCCCAAAAAATGTGGGTATGTGGTTACTTCAAGAATCTTCCTCTTACAATACTCATTGATTCTGGCAGCACTCATAATTTCATTGACCCTCGGATCGCCAAACAAGCTGATTGTTTTATCCATCCTTGCTCCAACTTTGAAGTCATGGTTGCCAAAGGGGGCACCTTACCTTGCAAAGGGAAGTGTCGTAATGTGCGTATCTCTATGGGATATTATAACCTCCGCTCTGACATGTTTGCCTTGACCTTAGGTGGATGTGATGCGGTTTTGGGTGCTCAATGGCTGTGCACACTTGGCCCCATATTATGGGATTTTGCTGAACTTTGGATGCAGTTCTCCCTCGATGGACACAAGCACACATTGAAAGGCTTACAACCAGGGTCTCTCAGCATCATCAGTTCACATCACCTGGAAAAACTCCTTAAGAAGAGTTCCCATGGTGTCATTGCTCAACTCCATTCCCTTCACATGCAACCATCAGCGGCCCCCACTACTCTTTTGGATCCCCAACAAATTATGGATTGCTATACAGGTGTTTTTGCTAAACCAGTGGGATTTCCACCTTCACGACCAGAGGACCATCGTATTCCTCCCAACATCAGGCCCTATTTGCGGAAATTCATTCTGGTATTTTTTTATGATATCCTCATCTACAGTAAAACATGGGCTGAACATCTCCAGCCTCTGGCTCTTGTAATGCAACTTTTCTCTGATCATCATCTCCATGCCAAAGAGTCTAAATGTGTTTTTGGCGAAAAGGAAGTTGAGTATCTCGGGCACATTATCTCAGCACAAGGGGTTCATGTGGATCCTGCCAAAATCACTGCCCTGAACAATTGGCCACCTCCTAAGACACTCAAGAGCCTTCGTGGTTTTTTGGGGTTGACTGGCTACTACCACAAGTTTGTCAAGGATTATGGGAAGCTTGCAGCTCCATTCACTGCGCTGTTGAAAAATGCTGCTTTTACATGGACACCTGTTACTGAGCATGCATTTGACAAGATGAAACAAGCTATGTGTACTACACCCGTTCTAGTATGCCCGATTTTTCCAAGCCCTGCACTATTGAGAGTGATTCTTGCGGCAATGGATTTGGTGATGTTCTCCTTCAAGATGAACACCCCATTGCGTTCACCCTCATAGCCCTTTTCGGTAAGAATTTAGTTGCCTCTACATATGAGAAGGAAATGATGGCCATGTTGCATGCAGTACAAAAGTGGCGACCCTACCTCTCAGGGAATCATTTCTGCATCCAGACTGATCACCAGAGTCTGAAATATTTCCTAGAACAGCGTGTATCCTCCCCAGCACAACAGAAATGGGTTAGCAAACTCATGGGTTATGACTATGAGATCACTTATAATAAGGGTACGGACAATCTTGTGGTGGATGCCTTTTCTCACACATTTGATGACCAAGGTTCTCTTTCCACTATTTCTATGCCTGTTCCAAATTGGTTGCAATCGGTTCAGCAGGGTTATGTCAATAACTCTTCATTATCTCACATCATCCAATGCTTGGACAACAACCCTACTGATGTTCCACATTACTCTTGGGATGGTGATTCACTGCGATACAAGGGTCGTCTGGTGCTTCCCCAGAACACAGCTCTTCAACAAGCTATCTTCTATGAACTCCATGCTTCTCTGTCAGTGGAGCACTCTGGTTTTCTCAAAACGTATGAATAGGCACAGCGCAACTTCTTTTGGCAGGACATGAAAAGGACAATTCAATAGATGGTGGTTGAATGTGATACCTACCAGCGCAATAAGGGTGAAACAACACCCCTTCCGGGATTGCTCGAGCCCTTGCCCATACCTCCCCACATATGGACAGATATTTCTATGGATTTCATTGACGGGCTCCCTAAATCTGGAGGGAAGACTGTGATTTTGGTTGTGGTTCATCACCTCTCTAAATATAGTCATTTTTGTGCTCTCAGCCATCCCTATACAGCCTCTTCTGTTGCTCAAATTTTCCTGGACCAGATCTTTCGTCTTCATGGAATGCCTTCTTCCATTGTCTCAGATCGTGATGCGACTTTTACCAGTCATTTTTGGACAGAACTCTTTCACCACACTGACCCCAAACTGAAGATGCGTTCAGGTTATCACCCCCAAACAGATGGTCAGAATGAAATTATCAATAAATGCTTGGAGCCTTATCTTCGTTGCTTCTCCTCTGAGCAACACCATCAGTGGGCAAAGTGGCTCCCTCTCGCTGAATGGTGGTACAATACCTCTTACCGCCCTACCTATAAAATGACTCCATATGAACCAGTTTATGTTCCGGCACCGCCAGTTCTTCTTCCTTACACCCCCAGCAGTTCTCCAGTTCAGGAAGTTGACGCGGTCCTTCGCATTTTGCACGAAAACCTTCACATGGCAGGAAATCGCATGAAGCAAGAAGCTGATCAGTACCGTTCTGAGCGCACTTTTGAAGCCGGTGATATGGTTTTTCTTCGTCTCCAGCCTTACAAGCAATCCTCACTAAAACTCAAAGGGCGTCATCAGCTCGCTCCAAAGTTCTATGGGCCATATAGGATTCTTCAGAAGATTGGGTCTGTTGCTTCTAAATTGGAACTTCCACCTTCTTCCCGCATTCATCCAGTATTTTATGTCTCTTGTCTGAAGAACGTTCTTGGCACCAACATCAAAGGCCAAACTATTTTACCAGCACTGGATAATGAAGGATCCATCTTTTTGGAGCCGGAGGCTATCCTCAATAAGTGCACTCATCAACTTCTCTCTCGCTCTATCACAGAGGTCTTAATTCAATGGCACGGAATGCATCCTGAGGATGCTACGTGGGAACTACTCCTCCAGATGCAGCGACAATTTCCACATCTAAATCTTTGAGGACAAAGCTTTTTCTAAGGGGGAGGGGATGTTAGGAACCCATGTCAATCCCTCTCTTTACTATGTTAGTATATTGTTGTTGGACGCATATGCTTTGTAAGTCGTCCCATAGTAATTGTTGATCCATAGTTTGTGTTATTTTTGTGAGGCGCATATGCTTTGTAAGCCGCCTGTAGTAGTTGTTGATCCATAGTTTACATTGGCCCATGGTTTTGACCCATAGTATTGGCGCCCATAGTTTATATTGGCCCATGGTTTTGACCCATGGTATTGGCACCTATTTTTAGTATATAAGTGTGTGTTGAGGCCAAGGAAGGCACGGTGAAGTTATTTTGTATTGAGCTTGCTCAAAGGAGGTTGCCCCCTCGAAGTGGCTTGCGATTAATATAAAAGTGATTCTGAGTTCTGCTGCTATATCGTGTGTTTTGATTACTTGTTTGCTGCAGGTTCCTCACAACCATTGAAGAGCTTCCTGTTCCAAATGAAAGGAGGCAAGTGGAACTTTGTTGACATCAAAAGTATTATGAAGACTGAAATACTGTTCTGCACGATAGATCCATCTAGTCGAATCAGTACCATTGAAGGAAAGAAAATCTAGCTTCGGACCACGAAAATTGCTGGAAGAAGAGAACCCATTGTCTGATGAAGACTCGTACTGTCGTTTGGTGTTCATAGCTCAATGCTCAAGATGGAGACCGAGAAATTTTTCATCCAGGTCCTGGAGTTTGGCTTGAATGGCTGCAAGTGCTTCCTCCATGGTTTTTGCTCATGTGCGGGTGACAACCATAACTAGGAGTTTTTTTTTTTTTTTTCTTAGGGGGCGAGTGGGTAGAAAAACAAAAACATAAATTGTTTCAGTAGAGGAAAATCTGGATTTGGGAAAAAATCGGAAGGGTAATTTGGGTTTGAGTAAGTTTTGGACACTATCTAAAGGACAGGGAAGTAAAAAATGGGGATTTTAGGAGCAGGGTGAAAGAATGAGAAAATTTGGTAGAGACANCGAAAGGACAGGGAAGCAAAAAATGGGGATTTTAGGAGCGGGGTGAAAGAATGAGAAAATTTGGTAGAGAGGGACAAAGAAGCAGAATGAGGAAAGGAATGCGGTGGACAAATTTGAAGGCGTTTGGGTGAAAATCGAAGGAGTTATCACAAGCCCTAAAAATAGACAAATGTGGGATTTCAGGTTTTGGGAAGTGGAATTTGGGATAGGGTCTTCAGGAATGAAATCTGCAGAATGGAATTGTAGAGGTGTCAGCGAAGTTTCAGGGAAAACAGAGTTGAAACCAAGGAGATATGGCTGAAAAACAAAATTTTATACTTCTGCAACGGCGTGAAAGTGATCGGAAACAGTGGAATCTGCAACGGCACAGAAGTGATCGGCAACAAATGGATCTGCAACGGCGCGGAACTGACTGGAAATAGTTCTGGACAAAGGAAATCTGCGATTGTGCAACTGAAAATAGATATGGACCCCAAGTATGTGCGGCTTCCTATCAGTTCAAGGGATTCACTCGGCTACCAATGCTGTCTGATGGCTTGCGTATTGGGGCAGTACCCCTCACTCCACGGCTCAGGTAAAACTGATAACTGCTTGGCCACAAATGACAGGTCTTGGTTTACCTCACGGGTGGGAACTAGTCAATCAAGTAGGGGTCGTTGCCCTTTTCACTGGCAGGTCCTCTCAATGGGCCAGCTACTTCAGGGTTCTTGTGGTACTCCTCACAATGAGTTTTAGGGCTTATGCCCAAGTACTTCCCACAGTTAAGTAGATAGGGATTATTCCCAGATCCGAACCTGCAACAAAAGCGAAAAAAAAATTTGGGCAGAAATTTCACCCAACGACCCCAAGAAAGCGCTCTGATACCAGATGTGAGGACCCTGTAGCAAACAAGTAATCAAAATACATGATATAGCAGCAGAACTCAAAATCACTTTTATATTAATCGCAGGCCACTTCGAGGGGGCAACCTCCTTTGAGCAAGCTCAATACAAAATAACTTCACGGTGCCTTCCTTGGCCTCAACACACACTTATATACTAAAAATAGGCGCCAATACTATGGGTCAAAACCATGAGCCAATATAAACTATGGATCAACAAATACTACAGGTGGCTTACAAAGCATATGCGCCCAACAACAATAACACAAACTATGGATCAACAAATACTACAGGTGGCTTACAAAGCATATGCGCCCAACAACAATAACACAAACTATGGATCAACAATTACTATGGGACGACTTACAAAGCATATGCGTCTAACAACAATATACTAACACGATAAAGAGAAGGATTGACAGGGGTTCCTAACAATCAAACTATCTATTTCCAATTTGATCAATGATGTGATGCCATCTTTCTCAATATAATGGCCATAATGTTCATTTGGTCCTAATCGTTCGTGTGTATGGTCCATAATGTTCATTTGGTCCTCATTGTTCTTGAGTATGGTTTAACATCTAAACCAATTAGTCTTGAAGAAATAACCACATTTATTTTGTTGCAACCTCTCTTTTCGTTTTACTTTTAACATTGGATTCTTCTTTTTCTCTTTTCTGAATGGAAGACTAGATCAATCATATCTGATGGATTGGGATGGAGGACCAGAGATCAAATCACCTGCCCTCTTTCTGAAATCAATGGTTAGTACTTCTATCATCGTATGATTTACATTAATGCCCATTTTACACATTCTATTTTAGAAATTGATTACTGAATATATCTTGTATCAGCCTCTACTATTTACATATTTTCCCTTAAACTAGCTTTGACCAATCACATGATATGATAAAAAACCCTGCTAATTACGGTTTCTGTATACCGAATATTCAAAGTAGACCTAAAGCTTTTAGAATTATTCCAATCTTGCATTTGCAGGTGACAAATTTGACTTCTGGGGTTTTGGGCTGCTTTTCTTTGATCTAAAGAGTAACAAATTTCGTTCTGGAAACAAAATGACCGTCATGAAGATTGGCTACAACAAAATGTGTTTTCTGAAAAATCCCTAAGTTTGGAAAAGGTCCAGGGTTCGTGTATTCTGTAAAATCCACAAATATCGTTAGGGTTTAGGTATTCTGCAAAGCGTAGAAATCTGTGTAAGGTCCAATTTTGGGTATTTATTGATTTGGGGCAATTAGTGACATTTCTAAAAATGGCAGAAGGTTGGTGCTCTGAAGAGGTGCTAAAGGCCGTTTTTCCCCTGATGAACGGAAAAGACCTAGCATTCTGTATGTGTGTATGCACACGGTGGAGAGATCTAGCCAAAGATGATTATTTTTGGAAGAATTTGTGTGCAAAGAAATGGCCATCTATTTGCAAAACCAAGGGATCTCCTCCAATTGGGGCTTCTCAGGGTTACCATAAACTTTACATGAGTCTCTACAAGCGGTGGCGTAGCCCCCTCCTGGTTCCCAGATTGTCCTTTGATGATATAGAATTCTATGTTGATATATGGCTGGATGATAAGTCGGTTTATTCAGATGTAGTCCTCGATACGCTCCTTCAGTCAGGGATTATAAACCCTCCTCCCGGAATTTGCGATATGATGAGGGATCATTTGAGAAGCCTAACTTGCAATATGACAATTCCCGTGAGTCCCAGGTTCCGGGTTGTGTTCAGTGAGAGCATTCGTGTTTATCTTCTCGTAGGGTGAAGAGACAGTGATAAAGTTGCTTGCATTATTGATAAATCTGGCTTCGATTATGTTGATGGACCGGCATACAGGGCCCTTGCTTATGATTATTTGCAATTTTCTCCCTCATATCCGTTTGTATCAAAGATCAAAGCCTGGTTTGCACTGCTGCTGGTGGATGCTCAAGATGGCAACATGGACATCTTTGGCATTGAAGTGGACTTTTGTGATGCTGCGAACTCCGACAGCGAGGTTTTATGGCTTCTAGATATGCTGGATTGGAAGTAGATAAAAAGCTTAGTGGATGGAAACAACTTCACTTTCCAGACACTCAAATAGTAAAAGTTAAGTGTTCATTCGAATATGGCTGTTGATAAAAGATGTCATGCAGTTTCATCTTATGCTAGTAATTTTCATATTTGGTCGCAATGTTGCTATCTAAAAATTTCATCTTATGCTAGTAAGTTTCATCTTTTCCTAGTTGCTATCTAAAAATTACATCTTGAAGCTGTACAAGTCACACAGCATGAGGCCATAGCATGCGAATGAGTTTCATTAGTCAATGTTGAGAATTTGTCTGTCTATATGCAACAATTAGGAGGAGAACCTTTTGCTGTATAATAATCCAGATATCCATATAGAATCTTCAACATAGCAAATGAGTTTCATTAGTCAATGTTGAGAATTTGTCCGTCTATATGCAACAATTAGGAGGAGAACCTTTTGCTGTATAATCATCCAGATATCCATATAGAATCTTCAACATAGTGGATTTA
>LPNX010682331.1:304331-321466 GCA_001517045.1 Pseudotsuga menziesii | reverse complement strand
AAGAAGGTTAGGGGTAGGGTGTTAAAGATAGAGAGAGGGAGGGTGTTAGGAGGTTAGAGAGAGGGTTAGGAAATCCCTAATATTTTCTTACTAGTATGAATTTTATCGAGGAATTTGTTTTGGATTTGAAATCGTATCAATTTACAAGCCAAGGATGGTTGACCAAAATCTAAGAGGATATATTCACACCTAGAGGGGTGTTGGGCCTAGGGACAAGAAGGTAGAATTCACTTAGAATTCTTCCTAAGTATGGAGAAGAGATAAAGAAGAATAAGGAGTTGTGACAAAAAATAAATAAAAGAAAGGAAGTTGTGATAGAAGAAGTAAACGAAAGGAAGAAAAAGGAAGAGGTGCAACAGAAGAAGAAACTGCGCCAGAAGAGGAAGTCGCGATAGAAGGAAGTGACTGCAACACAGGAAGGTGCGACATAATAATAGTATTAGAAGACGTGCATGTAGCATAAGGACTGGAAAATGACAGTAAGATAAAATGAGTAGAAAGTGACATGCCTTAACGATCATGGGTACAAGTTCGACTATAGCCAGCGTAAACCACATGTATGAAGCTATATTTGTAAGTCGGGACGTTAGTGCCTCCTGATTAGGTGTTACTAGAATAGAAAATATAGCCTGTTGGCTGGATATAGGAAGTCGAATAAGAAGGCGACATGAAATGACTCTGTAATGAGTCTAAGGAATGCCCGATTTAGAGGCACTTTTCAGTCTAGGAAGGCACTGTGTTTTCCATATTGAGAGTATGTTTTTTGTTTCTAGTTTGGGCACTATCACTACATTCCCCAAATAATGCGTCCCCCATTTGGGCCAAAGGACCACAAATTATTTGAAGCGCTTCACATGGGAAGTAGGGATAAACATAGAACTAACTAACATTAAGAGAGTATGCCCTAATCTATCACTATGCCATAATCTTTCTTTAAACTATTATGCTGAAGTGCATGCCTGGAAACACTACAAAATTTGAACCCAAAATCTGATGATAGAATCCGACGTCATCCGACATTTCGCACGGATGTGTCGGACAACAATCAATATACAGAATGCCGACAAAAAAATATTTCTAGCAACGTCGATTATTCGACACACTGGAGTTAGAATTCTGACGCTTGTAGTGGCGGTTACCCGACACATCCGTGCTGGATAGGCATTGGATGTCCGACTCCCGTAGTGGTGGTTATTCGACACCTAAATGTCGGATCTTTGACGTCTGTGAACCTAAAAAAAATTAAGGATTACATGATTTTAAATTTTATGGTCCTATACTTTTAACGATACCTATGTTCAAGGCGTCGAATATCTAACGCATATCCATTATAAATATAAATTGTTTTAAACATTTCGACATGTTTGTTCTAGAAGAGATAGACGATTGCGAAAATTATTTGTTCCTCGATGGACGTTTTCAGGAATAGTTTTATTCTTCAATGGGCGGTTGTGGGAATTTTTTTTTTCATCGATAGACAGTTTGCTGGGAATTGTTTATTATTCAATTTCTCTCAGTTTTACAAAACCTTGATGCATGGTTGATGCTTGGAACTTGATTTTTTAAGACAACCGGTTATACTCATTAACGAATTTTATGACAAAATGTCAAATAGATTAAATATTCCGGATCCAAACGAAGACAACCGACAATTGCTTGCTAGACTATGGGATGCAGCGAAACGAACGGGTGATGGCAAATGTTATTATCCATGTACTCAAGGCAGGGGATTTAAGAGGAGAAGAATATTGATCTCAACAACCACAAAACATTGCAGGGAACATGGACACGCTGAGGGGGGGAACGAATATCGTCCATTTGTAGGTTTAGCATTATAAACATTATTATATTCTTTTTTTTTTTGTAATTGTATGTATTTTTTTTTCATATATTAATGTATATCTATTGATGTTTCCATGTATTTATATTAAAGGAAAGACACCCTATAGCATGTTGTCCAAAGGAAGTGCTTTCAAAACAAGTTCAGGATCAGGATCATGGAGCGTGTATGTTTAATGGAGAACAAGTGAATGATCATATTGAACAAGATGATCATGCCGATGATGTAATTGAAGATGATGGTACAAATACATTTATCCATGATTCATTTAACATTAGAATGGACGACGATGATGTTGATAATGAAAATGATGACGACTTTGATGATGTTCACGATATACCTCTGTTGGGCTTTGGGCAAACCCGGGTTCTATACTTTTATCTTCGCACCAACAAAGAGACCCACAGTGTTGGCCCTTTCAGCAACAACCTGCGAACAGGTTGCAGTCTCACCCGAAACAGCTATGGGGTGCCGCAGAATCAGGTTTCTGCAGGCGCAAGAGGGATATTACTGTACCTTTAGTCTTAACAAATAATAATCATACAATACAGAGCTTCGACATTCACTTAAATAGCTTCACAGTTTAGATAAAATGACAGTTTCTTGCTTAACCCTTAACTGGGAATTCACAGCGAAGTTAGTACTTAATAGTTTATCTTACTTGATCATTCATCTACTTATCAAATGCATAAAAACATAACAGAAACAACATAAAAGAACCACCACAACACAAGATATACGTGGTTCACCCCCAGTGTAGGGGCTACGTCCACAGAACTATGTTTATATTCAACTCTTTACAAACACACAGTTCTGATCTGCGCACTCAGCTACAGATCTTCTCAATCACCCAAAGTTGTGCACTTAGCTGTAGAACCTTCCTTCCAAAAACCCTCTGTGCACACAGTTGCAGAGGTCATCCACGCACTCAGTTGGGACTTGAACTTCTTACAAAAACCCTCTGTGCACACAGCTACAGAGGTCGTCCATGCACTCAGCTGGGACTTGACCTTAAACCCTAAAAGTAGATCTTAACTTCTTCACATCAAATCATCATACATCAACAACCCTTGACTCCTTTACATAAGTGCCTATTTATACAAGTGCACTATTACAATACCATGTGCTTAAACCATGGGCTTAAACCATGGGTCATTTACAAAAAGAGGGGATTTGACCCAACCCCGAAACCCCTAAGACTATTTTGGACTGTAAGTACTTCGCTTACAAGTTTCTCAACAAAACCGCGGAGTTGCCAAAACTTAGGACCTTCAATGTCCGAGCCCCAACAGGCCCCTAAGACTCACCAGTTCCTCGTCCCGGGACACTCTGCTACTTTTCTGGGGGAAGAATCTTGTTGGCGAAGATAGTGAATTGCTTGTTGAGGCTGTGTATGCATTAGAGGAAATTTGGGGTCTAAAATGGGCCTTATAAGAAAACGTGCCAAAATAAGTTTTTGTAAGTTGCAATTCAAGAACAAATAGAATTTCAATAAAATAAGTCAACCATAATGGTTGAATTGACATATTTGTCATTAAAAAAAACTACTTTTTTGTTCGTATTTTCGACATATCTCATTGTGCTTTTACTCAAATTTCGATCGGGAGAGCTCGTTGGATGTGGAATTTGATTCCGCATCCAACGAGTACCCACACTGCATACTTTTGACGGACCCCGCTACCCCAAAAACAAGAAATACCTGAAAAAATGTGATGATGACATCACATCCAACGAGCTCTCCTGATCGAAATTTGAGTAAAAACACAGGGAGATATGTCGAAAATACGAACACAAAAGTAGTTTTTTTCTTTCTTCCTCCAAAATTAATCAATATTATTTTATTATTTTAACTATTATTTTATTATTTTCTTTAGGAGGCCCATTTTAGACCCCAAAATTCCTCTAATGATATCTTCGGCTGCTTTCTCTTTTTCCACTATCTCCTGCAAGGTTGCTGTAGATGCTTCGTTGGCCTTTTTCTGTGCAAACGCATCATACTCCTTCAGGACTTTTAGCTGTTTGTCCACAGCAGTGCTCAACTCCAAGGCTTCGTTAAGAAGGGGATGCACAGAGTTCACCAACAGTGTCTCTTTTCTTCTGTAAGACTTAATTTCTTGCTAGAGCTCATTGCTCTGCTTCACCTTAAGCATCTTCTGCATAGGAGGAAATGCCTTAATCTCTGCTTTCACTTCATCCAGCTCTGTCTGTCGTTGCTTGATGGTTTCCTACAACTTTTTGACTTCGTGGTTGTCCTGCAAGTTTGCCCAGGCCTCAACACTTTCATCTAGCAGTTTCGTTGCACTGCTCACAAGATCTGAGATCTTCATTGCTGAGGCCTGAATATCTCTACGACGCTATTCCTTGACCTCTGGTGGACTCTCAAGAATGATGTGAAGTTGAAGCTCCGTAATCTGAGCCTCATGTTCTGCTTTCATCTTCTCTATCAGGCTTCGAGACTGTTGTGCATAGTCTTTCAGCTTGACGATTCTTTGCTCTGGTTCTTCTTCAGCCTGCACGTCGAAGTCAGGGAGACTCCGACACGCCTCATCCAATGCTCGCGCTAGAGTATCCCGCTTGTCTTATGCTTCCCTTTTCTTCTACTCAGCTTCTTCCAACTACGTTGCGAGGCTCTCACTCTGCTTCGTGGTGTTTTCCAATTGCCTATGTGAGTAGATGTTGCGTTCTCGGATCTTGTTAATGATTTCCAATTGATAAAGATGCAGCTTCGTCATAGACAACTTGGTGTAATCTATCCCAACTGTCATGCTCATCTGCGAGCGAGACGCCGCATCGGTTATTATAAGGGTTGCACTTGGCACTTGTCCTCTGTTATCTCTGGCTGGCCATTGTCTTGTGTCTGGCTATGCGCTTACTGGGGCACTACTTGCTGTAGCACCAGTCACTGATTTTTCTGCTAACTCCTTTAGTTCTGTAATTCACTGTGCTACGCCGGTAAGCGCATCAAGGTGCGTAGCTGCAAACTCTACCCACTTGCAGGATAATACTTCTATGGACTTTGACAGAGCCTGATCAAGCTCTTCAACTGTCAAAGTGGGCTCTTCGATGATATTCTTCCCCTTTGATGCCTTCACTTTCTTTCTGGGATGAGGTTTAGTCACTTCCTCTGCCTCTGACGACTTGTGCTTATCTAGGCGATTGGGGTCTAAGATAGTTTTGACCAATTCTTCTTCTTCTTCATCAGCTCCATCATCTCCACCCTGGTCACCTTCGATCTGCTGCGACTCACTTTGTTCGTCACTTTCTTTGAGTGGGTCATTCTGCTGTGTATGGCTAGGACCTACGCCCACATCTGTTATTGGGGGAACTGGTATGCTGGGTCTTGTTCCTGCGTCCTTCATCCACTCAGCCGGCCACTGCTGAACTACTGCGAGGATGTCTTCCTTGTTTACCACGTATGGCAACTTCCAGCATGCATGTTTATCATCTGCACGGGCCTGGATGAAGACATTGTGCATGTCAGCCTTGAAGTTGGCCACTCCTACATACTGAGAAAATAGCTCGTTACTGAGCCATGGCATTTTCAGGATCTCCTAGGAAATATTTAGGGCGTAGAAGGCAAACACGTAGTTCATCATCTGCTGCAAGGCTTTATCCTGCGAAAACCAAAGAGATGCGTACCTTGCTGCGCCAGGCATGTGCGGAGGCACATCAACAAACTGCGCCTCGGTAGGTTCTTTCCATCCTAGCAGTGCAATAAGCACTATCAACCATGAGTAATGGAAGGGTCTACCTTTCTCCTGCGCATCGCGGACATCTTCGAGGAATTCCTTAGCAATGTACTCTGCCCATTTGTAACTGTAGCCTTCGGCACAGTTCGTAGCAATACTGACAATCGGAGTAGGTACTTCATTCGGTCTGCACTTCTGCATTATCTTGCATGCTAAGAGCTCTATGGTGAAGTGAATGTTTTAGTGCCAAATTGTTGAGGTTTGATACCCTCGATTTCCTTTCGTCAGGCCGAAGTGGTCCTTCATGTGCTATGCCAGCTTCGTATCTTAATGATTTGAAACAAATTCAATCCCCGGATCAGGCCCTTCCTTCGGCAATCCTGTGATCCTATGAACCAGCTCTCCATTAATAGGAATTTTCTGGTCTCCTATCCATAGGTGCCCATCATGCACCAACGCCAATAGCTGCTTGACCACCACGGTAACCTGCGTACTGCGACCAAAGTGGGGGACATTCAGCATCTTCAGCAAGCCAAGTTGCTCCAAGCCAGTAGCCCACTGCTTCACTTCAAGCAATGTTGTTCTAGTCTCCGGATAATGGACTGAGTGCAAGTATGTTCTAGGTGCGAACTGCGGAAATTTCCCATGATCATTCGTATCGTGGTCTGTGTACTTGAGGCGGTCTATTTTTCCTATCATTGTCTCGACCAACTGCACACCCTGTGGCAGTGAAGGGGTGCGTAATGTGAACTTGGCGTTCCATCGAGGGGGATGAACGCCTGGTCGAACAGGTGGAATATATGGTGGACGCTGCGATGCAACGTTCTCATCCTCATCGAAGTATTCAAAACCTTCAGGTGAGAGCTCTGCAGAACCAGTAGGATTCATCTTGGGATCCTTCGATGTCTTTCCTGATAGCTTGTGTCTGCCTTCGTTCCACTTAGAGCGAACTTCTGGCTTAAACTTCTTCCTGGTAGATCATGTCTACATTGGTTGAGTCAGCGGTGGGGGATTCTCTTTGCAAGGTGCAGAAGTGGGTGGGTTTCTCATAAGGTTCTGCAGACCCCTCTGTCTGAACTCTCTCAACAATTCCTGGACTTCACGATCAGCTGACATGGACTGAACTGTAAAACTCAAGAAAATACGTAATGTGAAATTCACATGCCTGGGTGTCTTCTTATAGAATCCAACGACCAAATCTACAATAACTGTGCATTGAAGACACCAAATCTGACAGAGATCTTGTCTAAACGGCGCTATATTTCCCAAAATCTCATCATTATAGGCAGTTAATGCAGTTAACTTACCGGCGCCGCCAAATCTGTTTTTTTCCAACGGTCGCATTTTAAGCTTCGACCCACCTTTCTTCTTCTGTACCACCACTAACTTCAGCTTCACCACAATAAGGGTCTTCGACAAAATACATACCTTCGACATAGCTAGACACCACATCACAATTTCTTCAACAGCCTTAATGATTCCTGCAGCGAGCATCTTATCTAGCTCCATCCTGACTTTTTCTTTATACTTAGGATTTAGCCTATAAGGGTGCTGCTTTACAGGCTTCGCATCAGCTTTCAAAGGTATTTTTATCACTCCTATATCACCAAGGATACCTTTCATTTCCAAAAGCTTTGTCATAAATAAGTCCTGATACTCATGGAGAAGTTCAGTCACTTTGCTTACCATTTATTCATCCCAATAATCTCCAATGGTAGCATACTTAGGCATTTATTATGATCCAATGTTTACTTTCCTTGTCTTCAAGGGCTGAGTTACTTTAGATGATTCGACTGTTGGTCCATGTACTTCATAGTGTCCTTCTGACTCAAGAATATTAATGTTGTGAGGGTCATCATCTTCATCAATGGTGAGGTTATAGCATTCTACTACATTAGCTTCCTGTTCCTTCCAATCAGGTTGGTATTCGGCTATTTCTTTATCATCAAATACCTTAGTATGGATCAACCTAATAGCTGCGTCCAAAGCAGGGAAAACCTCATTAATAGAAAATGTGAGCACAAAACTATCAACAAGGCTATCCCAACTTACAGTATCATGGCGAAGCTCAACCTCCGCATACCAGTTCTTTGCTACAGGTTCCAAAGTGTGTACAAACCTACGTACCCCTTCTTCACCAGGTACATGCTTCCATGCTTCATAACACTGCTCCAAATGTTCCTGAGGGCTAGTCTTTCCATTAAATATGCTTTGTATGTCCCGAGGTTGATCTATGAATCTCAGGCGAAGAAAATTTTGACAAGCTCCCCAACTATGAATATACTTTTTATGATCATTCCACCATCTGGAAGTTGTGGCTCTGAATACTGAATCTAGAGTCTCCATTTTTTGTGAATCTGGTACTTGCTCTGAGAATTGTACAATAAAATCTTCTGGGTCTGTCAAGCCATCAAAAGTAGGTAAGAATCTTATCTATGAGCCAAGCCATCTGAGAGACTTGGTAATTCTTGCACATCAATGTCCATGTAGCTCATAAAGTCTATTCTGCCAATTCTCTAGGCCTTCGTCTAAATCAGTCATGCAAGAATTGTCACACTACCAATCCATTATACCTTCAGTAGTAGGGTTAACATAGTCTTCTTCTTTAGCTGTGATGTTGTAGATATGATCCAAAACATCCCGATCTCCGTCTCTGACTGGCTCTGTATACCTTTCTCCTTGAGAAGGGTCCAATGGCACTATGACTCTCAATCCTTTCCCTTCAAAAGTCATCTGTCTATTCTTAAGGTTGATTACTGCATCATTGTTTATTGCCCATTCAATTCCTAGTAATGCTGGATAGGGGTTACTATCATCAATTATTTCAATGACTTCAAAATCTACTAAGGTACTGACTCCATCTATATCCACTGGTACACTAGGGAATCTTCCCAAGGGCACAATCTTCTGCTGATTGGCTAATCTCAACTGTATGGGGGACCATTCAAGCATAGGTTTTCCCATTTGTTCCCAAGTCTGCCTAGTTAGGACATTCACTTCTGATCCTAGGTCTAAAATGATATCAGTCATGTCATAATCTCCTATCTGAGCATTCAATCTCATTTCTCTTCCAATCCTTTTAACTCTATTAACAGTTTTTTCTTTACCAGAGCTTCCCTGAGGTTCACAAGATGCAATAACTTTCTGTAACTCATTCAAAGCATTCTGATTTCTTAATAGCTTCATACAACTCTATAAAAATGATGTCAGTGTACTTACTTGATCTGACGAAGCTTCTTGGGGCTGTAACTACTGTTGATGCTATTGCGTAGTTACTACTGGTGTTCTCGGATCAGCAAAGTCTTTTTGAGCTTCCATAAATGTTCATTTTTCTCTTCCAACATCAAAGGTTGGAATTTTCTCTGGGGTCTTGCAGACCCAAGCCTTGTTAGGCTGTTTCTCCTTATGCTGCACTTGCGTCATAGCTCCACTCCTTGTAACAACGTTAATGGATGGGACAGGTCTTTTCTCTATAGCAATCATCTGAACATTCTAAGTAGGAGCGCCATTTCTTTCTTGTATCTTGGATATCAACTATGGGCATTGCTCAATCACATGATTGACTGCTCTGCAGTATCGACATGTCATAGTTGGGTTCTGATAGTCTCTAGCTAGATGTCCTGCTTGATTATAGTTATAGCAAATAACCTGGCTTCGACCTCTTCCAGGCATACCACCACAACCCCGACTGCTGAAATTACCTCGACCTGATGTGCTACCATGGTAACCATATCCATCATTGCCTTGTGCATCGGGTTGTACCCTATAAGCATCATAGGTTCGCTCTCTCATGAGTTCAAAGATGTGACATTCATATTCGTTGTGTCCAACTGACTTACAAAACTTGCAGTAGGGATTCTTAGGTACTTGAACATATCTCTGCAGCAGATAGCAATCTTCAGGTCGATGCCGTCCAGTTGTTCTACAGATCTTACAATATAGGACGTTAGGGTTAAATGGGTTTGGTGCACCAGTATTCAAGTAATTTCTTAATGCAGGACACTGTTCTTTGTCATGACCTTCTATCTTACATCATGTACACCAAACCTCTTCGCAAATAGATTTCCCTTTTTTCATGTCGCGAAGCTCCAAAGCCATTTCTGCTAACTGTGCCTGTATTTGGGCTATTCCAGAATTATCTCTGACAGGAGCTGTTTCAAGTTTCATAGCAATTTCCAACGCCTCTTGCTGATCAGCAACCTTATTTTGCATAATTGGAGTCCTGATATGAGGCAATAATGCTGCAATGAACCATTCTTTATGCTGTTCTGGTCCATTAGTGAAGCTAACTTGATCCAATAGAACCTTGAACCTCTGATCAAAGTCCCAAACTGATTCACCTTGCTTCTGCTGAATTTCTTTCAGTTAAGTTATACACTGTGACTCTGATTTAGGCTTCTTAAATTCTTTGATCATTGCTTTTTTAATATCAGCCAAGATATAGTTCTGAGTACTGAAAAACTTCATAAACCAGGTCAAAGCTCGGTCCCTGAAAGAGGTGACAAGTTGCGCTCTTCTTGTATTTTGATCCATAATATTCTTAGCAGTCCACACAGCTTCGCATAAGAACCAAAACTGCTTTGGATCCTCTGATCCAGTTCCTTTAGAGACTGGGAGTTTGATATCATCATTCACATGGGCCATAGTGGATTGAGGGGGGGGGGGCGGGAGGGGGGGGAGGGGGGGGGGGAAGACTGGTAATAGGAGGAAGGGAACTTTTTGAGGTAGACTGACCTACGACAGGACTACTCGGGCTAGGGTTACTTTCAGACTGCGATGGGTTCTCAGGGATAACATATCTTTGCTGCAGAGTTATAGGAGGGTTTCTAACAAAAGGGGTTTCTTCATATTCAGATTCTTCTGGACTTAATGGGGTATAATCGATATTCTGTCCTAGGGTATAGGATCCAAGAGTTCTCTTGTATCTTTTACCATTGCGAAGAAAACCACTTTGCTCGTCGCAGTCACTTTCACTTCCAAACATAGGTTAGTAGCAACAAATCTAGCAATATGATTCGATAAGCAATATGCGTTTCTCAGCCAAGAGCATTTTAATTTTTAAACTAAATGAATTTAAGTAATTACACCTTGGTCCTTTGAAAAATTGTCTTTCTGCTTCGCTAAAAGAAGTATGTGTGTCGATGGTGAACTCCGTCACAAATACTTCAAGGGTTCGCGTTGTCCAGAAGTCAACAGCTCTTGATACCACGTTGTTCACCCTTTTCAACAGCGTAATTCTTTCCGGGGTCTAGGCAGGAAACTGATCTTCTTTGAAGTTTGTCTTCCTTTCTGTCAACCTGGATAACCACTGGTGCAATTCTATGTGGATACTACCAAAGAAAATTTCATAAATATCAGAAAAAACGTACCTTTGCAAGAAGCCATCTGAGCTACGACGAGGATCTTTATTTTCTTTTTCAGCAAATTTCAGATAAGTATCTTCGATCCAATCACTGATTTCTTTTACTGAGGGCCTCCAAAACATATCCCTCTAGGTACGACGTAGATCCCTCTTGAAGGAGATATTGGTTCAACCGGCAACAGAACCAATTTGTTGGGCTTTGGGCAGACCCAGGTTCTATACTTTTATCTTCACACCAACAAAGAGACCCACAGTGTTGGCCCTTTCAGCAACAACCTGCGAACAGGTTGCAACCTCACCCGAAACAGCTATGGGGTGCCGCAGAATCAGGTTTTTGCAGGCGCAAGAGGGATATTACTGTACCTTTAGTCTTAACAAATAATAATCATACAATACAGAGCTTCGACATTCACTTAAATAGCTTCGCAGTTTAGATAAAATGACAGTTTCTTGCTTAACCCTTAAATGAGAATTCACAGCGAAGTTAGTACTTAATAGTTTATCTTACTTTATCATTCATCTACTTATCAAATGCATAAAAACATAATAGAAACAACATAAAATAACCACCACAACACAAGATATACGTGGTTCACACAGCTGCAGAGGTCGTCCATGCACTCAGTTGGGACTTGACCTTCTTACAAAAACCCTCTGCACACACAGCTGCAGAGGTCGTCCATGCACTCAGTTGGGACTTGACCTTAAACCCTAAAAGTAGATCTTAACTTCTTCGCATCAAATCATCATATATCAAAAACCCTTGACTCCTTTACATAAGTGCCTATTTATACAAGTGCACTATTACAATACCATGTGCTTAAACCACGGGCTTAAACCATGGGTCATTTACAAAAAGAGGGGCTTCGACCCAACCCCGAAACCCCTACGACTATTTTGGACTGCAACTCCGCTTACAAGCTTCGCACCAAAACCACGGAGTTGCCAAAACTAAGGACCTTCAAGGTCTGAGCCCCAACAAACTCTTGTCAATACGGCATATAAACCCCTTTTTGAAGGCTCCAAAACAAATATTCTCTCTGCTATATTGTTGATAATGAACTTGAAGGTTATGAATGGTCTTTCAAACATTGCAATCACACATATGCTAAGGTATCTAAAATAATCCATCACATATATAGGATCGTGATAAAGTTTATTTGCATTCCTCTAATAATTGTATTGTTAACTCATTATTGATCAACGTACGAATGAAGCGTGTTTCGTTAATATTATTTATTTATTACATTGACAAAAAAAAAAATTGTAGCTTGATAGCTAATTTTTTGTTACCACCATCAAATATTTTACCTCACACATTTCGAGATTTATATTCCATCATGAAATAGATTGGAATGCATTATGAAGCAATTCATGCATGCCCTGATGACCATGTTATATATTATAATCAAGATGAATTTGCAACAGAATGTCCAGAATGTCATGTAAGTAGATATCGTACAGATAAAGTAACAAAAAAGGTGCCTCAGAAGGTTCTTCGTTATATTCCCATCATTCCACATTTGCAATGACTACTCAGGTGCAAAAACATAGCGCAATTTATGGATTACCATGCCAGGAACAGAAGTCAAGATGATGTTATCCGAATGCCTGCAGATGGTACTGCTTTTAGAGATATTGAGGAAAAATGGCCTCACTTTAAAGAAGAACCATGTAATCTTAGGATTTCTTTGGCAACATATGGTGTTAATCCATTTTCACAGATGAAATCCATTTACACGATGTGGCCTATCTTTGTTATCAACAATAACATTCCTCCATGGTTGTCAATAAAGAGGGAGCACATAATGTTGTCGATGATTATTCCAGGTTTTATTGACGAAAACTGTTTTATTTATAATGTAGTTGTGGCATCTCATTTGTCGTAATATGCATCTTAATTTCATATATATATCTATTATTTTACTCTTCTACATGGTTTATATATCTTAATGATTCTCATAAAGATATATTTTATATGTTCTTCAAATTATGAATCAGGTAAGTTCCAAGTCAAAGATATGAATGTATACATCGAACCTTTTATAGATGAGCTACTGAAGTTATGCAATGGAATAACTATGTATGATGTATCTAGACCAATACAATAAAGGAAATTTCAATTCCATGCAATGGTTGTATGGACAATACACGATTCCCATGGGTTAACTTCATTTTGTGGTTTGTAATTTTAAGTTCCACTTTAATTGCATTTAATGATATGGAGTAGTTAGAATATTTTATAAATGATTATATTTGACATAGATATTCCATATGTAAATATTGTAGGTCTTCAGATAAAGGGTAAATTTGGAATTCCAGTTTGTGGTCCTAAGAAAGGAGGTGTTTGATGAGTATAGGCATTTCCTCTCTAAGAATCATAGGTATAGAACAACTGAAAGAAATATTTTCAACGGGAAGCAAGAGACTACATTAAAACCACAGAGAATGACACCTCACCTTTGGAAGATGCAATACAATAGAAATCGTCATCATGGTACGTATGGATCATTGTATATGAATTTTTGTGTATTTTAATTTTTATTGTGATTTGTTTGTTGTAGTGGCCATATTTGATTTATGATGTAATTTATTAATTATAAACTAATATTCATGATGTCCATCATGATCATGAAGGCATTAATGGTCTTCCACGAGGAATGAAAAGTTATCCTATTCAATTCAGCAGGTTTCTCTA
The DNA here is from genome assembly GCA_001517045.1 of Pseudotsuga menziesii. Lineage (NCBI taxonomy): Eukaryota > Viridiplantae > Streptophyta > Pinopsida > Pinales > Pinaceae > Pseudotsuga > Pseudotsuga menziesii. The sequence continues at coordinate 307,877 of LPNX010682331.1, read as the reverse complement.
CTATGAGGACCTACAAATCGCTCATTTGTTTGATACAATGCATATTGGAAAGAATGTTACTGAAACCTTATGGTGACTACTAGAGCTAAGGAGGGAGGAAGATAAAGTTGTGAAAGTGTGCAAAGACATTCAATAAAGCAACCATGCAATGAAAGACGTCATCCAATTTCATACCAACGGAGAACAAGTTAATATAAACTCAATTCCATGGATATTTACGGAGCAACAATGCAATGTTGTCAAAGAAGTAATGCGGAAAATTAAATTTCCCACTGGTTTTTGTGCAAACTTGAAGAATATCATAACTAAAAAAGGTGATTTTGCGGGGGTCAAAACACATGATTGCATGTCTTCATCAAGGTAATTATTATTGTTATGTCCATATAATTTTTTCTTGTTTGTATACTCTTTTTTTAATAAATGGCGTGGTTTGTATATTGATACAGTATGTTCTACCTCTCTCTCTCTCCTGGACAACTTCGACAACAATGTCAAACAAGTTATATATAATCTTGGTAAATACATGATGTTAGAATAATCCGTCAGGATTATTGTAAATAAATAATAAATAGGAATATGAATAGATAGGAAGGCGAAAAGGCTGGTAATCAACCGCCTCATGAAATGTATAAATATTTGATATGTTAATGGAATAGTATCGAATTGGGAGTTATTACCAACAAGTGGTATCAGAGCAGGGCTCTCTGCCATAACTCCTGCCTGCCAGACCTTCGTTCTGCCATATCTATTTCAGGATTCATGGCTGCCTGCCCATCGCCAGTCTGCCCTCTGCTCTTCCCTCCTGCCAGTGCATTCATTGCATGCGTTGGAGATAGCGTGGGCTGCTGCATGACTAAAACCCTAATTTCTACCCTAGAACTATGCCTGGAGTTTAATTGTGCTACGTTTTTGTGAGTGAGACTCCTCTCCTGCGTATTGAAGACATTTGCAATATGCTTGTGCTCCAGCTAAGGCCAGCGCACCACCTGGTTCTAAAATACCTCTCGTCTCTTCAAACATGTCCTTTATTGATGCACATATAGCATCACGACTATCACTCCATCAACCAACTCTCTGCATAGGCGAAATGTTTCTTCTCCTACAACCTTAATTACTACCGCATCTGCAAAGCCTCCTACATGATCCAACATCACTCGTTGCCCATGATACAAAGCTAGAGCCTTGGAATTTGCATCTGTTGGCAATCCGTATCTCAGGCCGGACTCGCTTTATGTAAGCAGCAATCCCAGCAATTAGACCACCTCCACGCACTGGTACAAATACAGCATGTAATGGGCCCTGAAGTTGGCGTATAATTTCCATTCCCGCAGTGAGTAATGCCATCGTTTGCTGACTGGAAGCGATGGAAATCTTAGAGGAGACCACTGAGATTGTGGAGATAGCTGCATTGATATATAATTTGAAGATTGTGGAGATAGCTGCGTTGATATATAACGCGTTGGAAATATAGACTGCGTTATTATTTGCATTGGTATCTGCTTTGTGAAGACCACGTTGGCACCCAACGTGTGACGGTTGAACTGTATAATACCTTAGTGGAGAGCTGCGAGCTCCTTAAACCCTAATTTTTTGCGGGCTCCCTTTGGTGTGCTAAAACCCTAAATCTATCCTTCTGCTGCGTCTGCATATTAATTTTAAATACTGCGTTGATACCATTTACTTCTTGCTTCCACTGAAGACCGGTGGAGACCGTTGGAGACTCAAGTTTTTTCTCCAGAGCCTGAACACCGTGAAGCTGTGCTGCCAAAACCTGCGTGGAGATGTGACTTCTAGCTGACTACGTGTTGATTTGAAGCTGTGCACCTGCGTGACACTAAACCACTGCGTGATGAAGACTGAATACTGCGATCTGCGTGAAGGGTGTGCCTGCCGTGTCGAAGCCTGATATATTTCCAGCATGGAAGTTGTGTAACTATATCCACCCATTTTACACCTACGTGGAGTCTTTGCCCTAGTTTTATTCTGAGCTTGAGTGGAGATATTTTTGTGTATTCTGCGTGGAGTATGAGACTGCGTGGAGACTTCTCATCCAGTAAATGATGTGCTGGTATGTGTGTGCTGCGTGAGATCACCACGTCTTCTGTGCTTAAATCACCACCTGTTAATCACCGCGTTATTTGCTGCGTGGAGCATCGTGGTATACAAAATATTCATTGTATTCAGTTTGGAGATAAAATGCTGTGCAGTCAGGCATTAACGTCGATATTATGCACATAAATTTTATTGTATTCAATGTATTTGAATGTGCAAGTAATTCCTTTTAAGAATCGATCTTATGTACATAATATCTACTATATGCACTGAAGAAACAAATGCTTTGCCATCTGGGATGGACGCTAATATGATTTAGTTCTGTGCTGAAATTTGATGTGAGGAGAGACTACTCGTGGAGACATAGTCACGTTGAAGCCTGCGTTGAAGGCTCATTCCTTTTCCTTTGCGTGGAGGTAAACCTTTGAACATTGGAATAAAACCCTAAATCTACCCTAGACTGCTGCGTGCTGCATTGGAGCTCTGCGACTGTGAAGATTGTTTGAAGATTGAAGACTCAGTGAAGACTGATCATATATATATGCGTTGATGACTGCGACCATCTCCTGAGTGAAGACCAGCGTGAAGCCTTGCTGAAGACTGCGTTAATAGTGTGGAGACTGCCTCAATTGTGTGCCATACCTGTCAATCACCTGAAAATAAAGGAGAATGAACATGCTGCGTGGTATAAAAACTCTTGTATGCTGTGTTTTATGTGACTGATATATTTTGTAAAATCTTGTGTATGCTAACCTGAAGTTGAGATTGTAAATCACCTTGGCAGAGACTGTAGACCTGCAAGGTTATTGTTTTTCCTTTTATCTCATTCTCTTTGTCATATCAAGTTCATTATTGTGAATTACACTAACAGTTGTAAAGATGCTCTCTTTGGCATCTAGTATTGGTGCTGCCCTAGCTGGCAAAGACCAATCCAAAGACCCTTCCAAGGGAGATTGCGGCAAAGAGAGAGGACAAGGAAGAAGAAATTTCAGAGGCAGAGGGGGCAGAAGCAAAAGATCAGATTTGCAGTGCAAGCGTTGCGGAAAGACTAGGAACACATCAGAACAGTGTTGGGCTTCATGGGATTCCATCAAAGACAAGCACAACCAGAAGAAAGATGACCAAAATGCTAGTAAATCTTCTGATTCTTGTATTATTGCACATTGTAATCTTGGATTTAATGAAATGACTTCTCTCTCATCTTATAAATATTGTTGGCTGCTTGATACTGGTGCAACATCACACATGACATTTAGAAAAGACTATTTTGAAGAACTGAATGAATCAATAGATGGCATAGTGTACTTTGCAGATAAGTCAAGTATTAAACCAAAGGGAATGGGCACCATTCGACTGAAGATGCCTGGATTTCTTGATTTCTTGTTGAAGAACGTTCTCTATCTTCCATAGTTGCAGAGAAGCCTGCTGTCCTTGGTGGAGATTTGACAGCAAGGCCATTCCATCCACATGTTTGATGGAATCGTTGAAATAAGG
>LPNX010682331.1:252965-301854 GCA_001517045.1 Pseudotsuga menziesii | reverse complement strand
AGATAGGAAGGCGAAAAGGCTGGTAATCAACCGCCTCATGAAATGTATAAATATTTGATATGTTAATGGAATAGTATCGAATTGGGAGTTATTACCAACACATGAGGTAACTAGCGATTACTTGCATGTGATTAGTGTTTCTTTAATTCTTCGTATAATAATTTATATTTGTTTTTTTTGTGCACTATTTCAGCAATATTGTAATTTAATGTTTATTTTTGTTAAATATCGTTATTGTTTTGCATCACTTGTAGATGGTTGACATCTAAAGAAATCCATAAAGAAGATATAAAGTATTGGAGGAGAGAAATTCCTTGTCTCATGTGTGAAATACAGAAGCATCTACCATTGGCATTTTTCAATGTACAGGAACACTACCTCATACACCAAGTTGAGGAGATTGAGTTGTGTGGACCTATGCACTCAAGGTCCATGTGGATGGTTGAGAGGCACTTGAAATTTATGAAGGGTTTGGTGAGACAACTAGCACATCCGGAGGGTTCTATGATGGAAGGATATACGGTATACCAAAACATGTTGTATGTTAGTGAATATCTTCCTATTTTAGTGTCAAATCTCAATTTACTTCGCATTTGTGATCCGGACTCCAATAAAAAATTTGAAGGGGAGCAACTGTAGGGGAAAGGTATATTGAGGAAGATGAAAGGTAATTATTAGCTACTGGATTTTTATTATATACTTCATATTCTAATTGTATTTTCTAGTCATAATTGATTCAATTAAGAGCATATACATGTTTGTTCAGGAGATTTACACCTTTCTTTGATTTGTCATTAAACAGTTGGTCGAGAATGGGATGCAATTTATTTATACATCGCAAACAATCTTGACTGGATGAAGGTATGGATTGAACGATGCACACAATCGGGTCATGGAATATCATGGGAATGTGTGGCTTCATTGGTAAAAGAAGCACAACTCAATGGAGATAACAATCTAACATAAAGGGAAATCGATTTGGCATATGGTGTAAAAGATAAAATGGCAAGTATATAATTAATCAAATATCCCTCTAAATATTTTATTTTGTTTGATACTTATTGACGTACATGTTCTTTTTCTCCATTTATTTTTGCATAAGGACTGATTGGTTGTGTAATTTTTTTGTGTATTTCTTATTGCAGGTAAAACACCATAAGGCTATGGTCTGCAATGGAGGTAGATATCGGAACAAAAAACTAGATGAAACAAAGAAAACATCGGATTTTGGGGTTTCGGCTGTCTTTGAGGTTACCAATGTTTTATCTAGAATTGATAGACATCCAAAAGTCTCAGAAAATCAATACTATGGGTATTTGGAAGATATTCTACAGTGTGACTTTAAATCCTTTAAGGTAGTTCTATTCGTTGTCAAATGATACAGGTTGCGATTGAATCAACGTGATCCCAATAGAACTATTATTGAACATGATAATGGATTTACCATGGTAAACACAAGGTTGTTTGAGCCAGGAACAGAGCCCTATGTTCTTCCAAGCCAATGTGAACAAGTATTTTACTCAGAGGTGCCAGGTAAAGCGGGCTGGTCATTTGTTGTGAGACACGATCCAAGGGGAAGGTCGGTAAAGTATAACCTAGATGATGGTAATGAAGAGGGTTCTCTAGAAGAAGAATATGATGATGAAGAGCATGATCAACTTGAGTTAGCTAATGATGATGATCCAACATAAGATGTCCAAGGAATAGTTGAATCAGATGATGTAGCAGACAATGTCGCTGAATATTATTCCAACGATGACACGATGAGCGTAACTGATGATGATGACGATGATGATATGGCCAATATTTACAATGTTGACATAGATGACGATACAAATGGTGCATCATCTTCATCATCATCATCATCATCACCATCGTCTTCCTCATGATGATGATACTCATCATCAACATCATCATCATCGTCATCCTCATGATGATGATAATCATCATCATCATCATAATCATGATCATTGTCATAATCATAATCATCATCTTCATCATCATCATAATCATCGTCATCATCATCATCATCATCATCATCATCATTGTCATTGTCGACATCATCATCATCATCATCATCATCATTCTCATCATCTTCATCATCATCATTGTCATCTTTGACATCATCATTTTCATCATCATTGTCATTGTCATCCTCTTCATCATCACCACCACCACCATCATCATCATCATCATCATCATCATCATTGTTGTCACGATCAACATCATCATTGTCATCGTTGACCATTAGAGGAAATTTGGGGTCTAAAATGGGCCTTATAAGAAAACGTGCCAAAATAAGTTTTTGTGAGTTGGAATTCAAGAACCAATAGAATTTCAATAAAATAAGTCAACCATAATGGTTGAATTGGCATATTTGTCATTAAAAAAAACTACTTTTTTTGTTCGTATTTTCAACATATCTCATTGTGTTTTTACTCAAATTTCGATCGAGAGAGCTCGTTGGATGTGGAATTTGATTCCGCATCCAACGAGTACCCACACTGCATACTTTTGACGGACCCTTCTACCCCAAAAACAAGAAATACCTGAAAAAACATGATGATGACATCATCATCACATTTTTTCAGGTATTTCTTCTTTTGGGGGTAGCGGGGTCCATCAAAAGTATGCAGTGTGGGTACTCATTAGATGCGGAATCAAATTCCGCATCCAACGAGCTCTCCCAATCGAAATTTGTATAAAAACACAGGGAGATATGTCGAAAATACGAACACAAAAAGTAGTTTTTTTCTTTCTTCCTCCAAAATTAATTAATATTATTTTATTATTTTAACCATTATTTTATTATTTTAACTATTATTTTATTATTTTCCTTAGGAGGCCCATTTTAGACCCCAAAATTCCTCTAATGATCAACATCATAATCTTCATCATCGTCGTCGTCGTCGTCGTCATCATCATCATCATCATCATTGTCATCGTCGTCATCATCATCATCATCATCATCATTTTCATTGTCATCCTCATGATGATGATAATAATCATCATCATCATCAAGATCATCATCATCATCGTCATCACAATCATTATCATCATCATCATCAAGATCATCATCATCATCATCGTTGTCTTCGTCGTCATCATCATCATCGTCGTCGTCGTCGTCGTCATCATCATCATCATCATCATCATGATTTTCATTGTCATCCTCATGATGATGATAATCATCTTCATCATCATCAAGATCATCATCATCATTGTTGTCATCATCGTCATCAACATCATCATCAACAACATCATCATCATCGACATGAACATCATAATCATCATCATCATCATCATCATCACCATGCTCACAAGATGGTTCTTCCCTCATTAATGTGAAGGTTCTTTATTCAACTTAGGATATAATAAAAATATCCTAATACTATTATGGCAATTTATATAATATAAAATAACATATAATAAAAATAAAATACATATAATATAAAATAATATATAATAAAATTAAAAAACATATAATATATAATGTTTTTTGTGACAAGGATTTTTGGGTGACAAGGGTTTTTTGTGTGCGCTGTGATGTTTTCTCCTTTGTGAGACAAGCTTGAATGCAGACAGACCCTTCCTCATTTAGTGGGTTATTCAGGGATTCAATTTACAAACCTTCTTACCTTACAAATGAGAAACTCGTTGTTTGGGTCATGAACTTAGAATAGGGATTTCGCGCCTCACCCCCTCTCGTATCTGTGAGTTGCTATTATAGTGATCATTCATTTTGTAGTGCATCTATATATGTAATTACACAATTTCTCTAGTTTTGCAAAGGCTTGATAAACATTGTAAATACTAGATGAGAGTGTTAAGGATTTCTCAAACCATAAGGTTGGGAGACTATGGTATAAATACCATGTCCTAAGTACTAAGTCTGCGCTGATATTTAAAGGGTGGCGAAACCATAGGATAGAGGGTTTAACATATGACTTGGTTGGTATATGGTATAATGTTGATTCCATAAACTATGGTGAGGGTTTTTGCATGCGTTAATGGTCACCAACTGAAGGTTTGTGCATGCGTTAATGGTCACCAGCTGCTTGTGCAATATGGTTTTTGGCATTTTGGTTTAGTGTGGCCTCTGTGCATTTGGAGAAGGGAGATGACCCCATCGATTCGTAGGTAACATAGACCGACTCTGTGTAAAAATGCATTGCTTTGTTGTATTCTCCATGGCATGGTCATGCTTTTCATGCCATCGTTGGTTTTTCTGCAGGTGAACGCGAAGGCGCTCTGAGATTTGCATAGGCTACACTATCAATTTTGGATTTCTTCTTCACATCCATGGTAAGCATGCTAGCAAGATTTACTTGCCTCCTCTCATTCTGGGCATTTCTGAGTTGGAAAACTTTACTGGGTTGGGGTTTCATCCAGGCACTTGTTGACTCTGCCTTCAGGGTTTATAATGTAGCTTACTCTGGTTTTTAATGGACTCTTGTTGGGAGGTTTGGCATCTTTGGGCCGTGGCTGCACCATTACTTGTAATGGTGCCATAGCTCACGACTTTTCCATTTAACATTTTTAATAGTTTGACTGTTGTAAAAGAGGCTTCATGCCTCACTGTGTAAATACATTGCGGGTTGGATTTTATGTAAGGACTACAATGTGATTTGGTATATACAATTTCATTCGACGTTTATAAAAGATTATATTGGGTAAATATTTGGGACTATGTAGTATATTTAATTCTACGTTTTGAATTTCTGACTTACTGGGTTCGATTCGTGGCTTTCATCCTGTGGGATTTACTCTGTGCATTAAGAATGGTTTGGGTTTGGGAGTATGCATGACACTCTGATTTTATTGTTTGTAAATTAAATTGGGAAAGCTTCTAGAGCTTGGGGCATTATGCCATGGGCTATGCCATTGTAGCAATGGTGCCGCAACCCATTGGCTTGCCATCGTATGCTTCGTGTTGGTGTTAAAATGGAGACCATGTTTTTAGCCAGAGTAAAGTGCTTTTGGTTTTGCATTAGCTCAACGTGGGTGCAAAGAAGTTAAAACATCCACTCTATAGGACATTACTCATTGAGGCATCATTTGAAGCATGTTTACACTATTTTATACACCATTTCATGAGAGATATTACATTCTTGAAGGTTACTCATTGAGCTGGTCCATTTCATGAGAGATATTACATGCTTGGTAGGTGATGCAGGCACCAACTGCCAAAACTCTATGTAGACCTTAGTTTTACAAAAAACCTATTCAAAAAGTGAATTTCAGGAAAACCCTTAGTTTCTCTCTTCCCTCTCCGTCCTTCTCGAGCTACCCAAGCTTCTACGAGCCGCCTCACCTCAAAATGAGCTAACAAAAAGCTCCTCGAGCTAACCTAAGCTACCTAACTAAATGATTTGGATCTGCATTAAATAAACCTCCATTCCTATTCTAATTCTGTTTACAGATCCTATAATTAAGGAACAGAGTCCTTAATAAACTCAACTAAACCCTATGAGTCATCAGTGACTCACTAACAAACTAATAACTCTTATTCAAAAATTTACAAGTGGAAAGGACAAGTATCCTCTTCCAGATTATTCAATTTTTAATCAAGATAAAAAAATTTACAAGTGTTGAGACCCTAGGTCTCTCAATTCATATGAATTTGATCAAGCCATGGATGAATTCATTTCCATGAGCCTATGCTCCTGCATCACAAAGCAAGTTGTGTTTTACACCAAATAGTGTTATGATGTATGGTTTTGGTGTTTCATTTCGAGAATAAAATCCTATAACAATAGCTGTTATTATGAATCTTAAAGGGCCCTAGATGAGATCTGTGCACTTTTAGGTAGTTCAACTTTCAATCAAAAGAAGCCAATAAAAATATCCTAATACTATTATGGCAATTTATATAATATAAAATAACATACAATAAAAATAAAATACATATAATATAAAATAATAATAAAATACATATAATATATAATAATATATAATAAAAAATGACAAGTGTATTTGGACATTGTCGCGACTCGTTTCGTTTTGGACAGTTTAGTTGAATTTGGAGGTTTTTGTGAATTTGGGAGTAGGTCCAGTAGACATGGCAGACAACTCTGTTGACTCATGGCAGCAAGAGCTCAACATCTTCTCCTCACCGGAAATTACCGGTATACCATCCCTGGACACAGTGCAGAACAAGCTGGAAAATTAGACAGCTGGAACCAAGAGTAGGGTTCTGGTTTCTCTGCCAGATGAAGAGATGCTAGGTGTGTTCACAGCACGACCATTAAAACCGGCCTTAGGAGGAGGCCCATACTCATTATTCCACTCCAGTCAACCTCCGAGTTTGACTAAATAAACTATTTTGATAATTGTACCTACATCTTCTTTGATGGGGCTTCAGCCAATCAAATTGGAGGTATAGCTGTTCATCTTTTGATCACCCAAGACCACTATTTTTGCTTCAAATTGGGTGTTGGTCTGAGTACAAACACCAGATTTGAACTACTTGCTTTATGTACCCTCCTTTATTGTGCTAAATCCATGGTCCTTCCCACTCTTCACATTCATGGTGACTCCACAGCCATCATTAATTGGTTCAATAGAAGATCATACCCAACTTTACTTGCACTTGATGGTTGGTGGCAACATATTCGTGATATGGAACCTTACTTCATCCAGCTAAAAGCAATTCACATATTTAGATAACACAATACTAAGGCTAATAGCTTATCCAAAGAAGCATTAACCTTGGCCTCAAGCCATTTTCAATTTACTAAATTCACTGATGGTGAATGTACTGGTCAAGGCACTTTCCAGCTTTTCTAGCCCTTAACACTTGAGTCTTTTATGTGTTGTTGCTATTGACATCCTTTGGATGATTGAGGTGGATGATCCCCTCATATTACTGATCTCTCTTATTTATTGCTTCTTTGGATTAGCTACTTCAGTATTAGACTTGAATTCTCAGTCTGTTGAAGTTTAGTGATGTGGATGTAGTCAAGATTCCTAGATTAGGGGTGTTACCTTTGAATGTTTGTCCAGTATTCCTGTGAAGCTAATCAATTGTATTCTTTAGGGTTGCCTTAGGGTTGAAAATTAGTATGGGAAAACAAGTTAGCATTGCCTTAGGGTTGAAAAATAATATGGGAAAACAAGCATCATCAAGACAAGCTAAAAGGAATAATATAGGGTTGATATAAATGTATTTAATGTGCCAACTAGCCAGATCTAGAAATGTTCCCTCTTCACCACCACTGGGAAATATGCCTCTGAATTGTTGGCTTATGCACTTCAGAGTAGCACAGAGGTTAAAACATCCACTCTAAAACTAAAATCATCTAAAACATCACAAAATCATTCATGGGAAAACTAAAAACCACTTAAAGGAGATATGTTCTTTGAAGGAGATAGTCCATTAAAGGAGAACCTCCAGGTTTTGTATAGACATATATTGGCATAAGTTGCAGTGTTATATGTGATGCATATGCATAACATGTCGTCTCAAGCTTGACAATGTTGAAAGGGTAAAGTACAATGGCCACAAGCATACATTTGAAGCTTATGAAGCCTACCCAATTCATGTTAGCAAAAGGCAATGCAAGCAATAAGTTAGAATGGAGACTTGTATGTAACCAAAAGAGGGGCATACATTAGAATTTTTAGGGCTACCAAATTCCCACACCTATTAACCAAAATAATTCTTAACAAGCTTTTTATTTAACAAGTTATTGGCTTACAAGTCTTTCAAAGTTTTTTTTCTTATAAGTCTTTCCACGTTTTTTTCTTGCTATTTTGCTTTGCTTATGCCAAATTTTTTTTTTGGCCACAGTGCAGGTAGAACCAAATAGGTATTTGTCAGATCTGTCTTCCTCTAGCGAAGGGAGTTTGGGAAGGCTAGAGGAAAGTGAGACATCCAGTAGGTCTACATGGGCTAGATCAACTAGATGTCAGAAGATCAGAAGAAAATTCGACAAACGAATGATTTTTTTTCTCTAAGGAGGGGGGTCATGTTCCTATGATGATGAGACAATGGGAGACATCGATGTGCCCTTAAGGTACCAACACCTAGTGAAACAATGGGTGCCTAGTGATCTTCCTAAAGTAAACACTGATTTTTGTGTGAATGAGAGGATATATAGAATTGCGCCGTCCTCATTGCATGGATTGGGCTTGTTTTGCATGGATGGCATAAAGGTTGGATATGTTAGATATACAGAATTGATGGAGTGTGTTGGACCCTATTACAACTACATTGATTGGATGCGCTTGGTCCAATATACATGAAGTATGCGTAGATATGGGTTATCAACAAATTATATACAATTGAAAGACAAAGCTCAAAATAAAGGAGCAACAATGTACATGGACAGAAGGCAAAAAAAACCGGTAATATTGCGGGGTTTATAAACAGTACACAACCAGGGTCTACATTAAAGCAACCCAACTGCATATTCAAGTCACGTGAAGGAAATCATGTCTTTGTATGTGCAATTAAATCAATAGCTGTTGGCGAAGAACTGCTTATTGATTACAATTTGAACTGTGTAGATACAAACAATGTTAGTATGGTTGTGGTACAACAAACAACTTATAAGTCCTTTTAATAATTATTTTAACGGCTATATGAATTTTTGTTATCATATAATTGAAATTATCTACTTAATTTCATGTTTCCTTATGTAACTTTTAGTATGTTTTTGATGCAGGGTTCTCTCAAGGGCACCTCCATCTCCGTAGATGTTTGTCGACCCGAGTCAAGGCAACAGGTATACATCAATATTGCCAATGTAATATTAAATTTTAGGATGGACATACAGATACGTTGTTATGTATTTTCATTAGTATATTAGGTTCGTTTATATTATATTATCGATTTTCCATGCAGAGTGTTGATCAGGGAAGTCAACCGGCTATTGATTAGTCGACTACAACATCAGGGCAACAGCCAAACACGAATGTAATTATCCATTTTAAATACTTTAAAATCGTAAACATGTCTATCGTCACGCATTATGTTTATTTTGTTATGTATTTTTTTGTTTTTATAGTTGCGTTCATGATGGTTATGTTGTCTACCTTTTTTGCAGATTGACAAGGGAAACTCCCCAGCTATTGATTAGACGAATGGAGACTCGAGGCAACCATTTAACCTAAATGTAATTCCACATTCTAAATACTTCAAAAATGTACACATATAAAACATGTAGCATAGTGTTTATTTTTGTTTTTGTTCTGTATTTGTTAGCTTATACATATTGCATTCATTGTGATAATATTCTCTACTTTTTTTGCAGGTGGCTGATCGAGGTAAATCCCCATCTGCTGATCAGACCACGCCCTCGGCTAGGCATCAGGTAATCCTAGATGTAATCCCTAATATAATTATTTGTGCACACTATATTTTCAAAGACTAAGCATTTTTTTATATATTCCAATTGCAGACAGGGGATTCCGTTTATGAAACAACATCTCAAAACTCTTTACGAAATGAGGTCTCTCGGTTGATGAGAGATAGTGAAATTAGAGAGTCTGCAGACCTGTTGAGGGTGCTACAAAGGACAAGGGAAAAACAAAATGAGGAACTGGTTCGTCTGACATTGGAAGTTCCACTAACAGAAGGGCTCGAACAAAGGCTTCAATTGTTGTTACAACAGTGTAAACAACTGGACGTAAGTTATCAAATAAAAATGTAAATGCATTTATAAAAAATTTATAATATTTGATTTTATATGCTGTTGATTTTATAATACAATGGGTTTAATTTACAGCATACTATGGAGATTATCAATGGTGGTCAAGGCAATGTTGGTCCCAGTGACCAAACCACTCCGCGTACACCATATACTGCTCCCATATTGTCCACTGAACAATTGGCAACACGCTCTATGACACCGCCGAGGGCAGCGGAGGGTGAAGCCGATGGTGCCCCACCCACAACAGATGCTGTAGAAGAAGGGGTGGATGCAGGGATAGATAGATATGTGGAAGCATTTCCTGGATCTCCTCGTGTGACTAGCACTGGTTCAATAAAGTGTACATTTTTGGTGAATGAAGAACTACTTCCAATAAAGATAGAGAGGATTCCAGGTCATTATAGATTGTTCAATTTATTTTTTATAATTTGTGTCTAATGTACCAATAATATTTTTTAATGTTTACTAATGATGGCAATAATGTTTTGTAGGAAATGATATATTTTATAAACATCTATATGATTTGGCCTTGGAGATATTCGGGCCCACCATCCGCACAATGTGGAACAAGAAACCAAAAGCTTTAAAGGATGATCTGACTAATCGCTTGGTTAGTCTGTTTGGAAAAGATACCTTTGATACATCGAAGGTACTATAGAAGGCTAGAAAACATCTAAAGATTGTCCGAGACCAATATAGGGTTCACCTGGAAAAAAACCCTAGGTATGAGTGCCCTCCAATGATTCCATCTATGGAGTGGAAAGCCCTAGTGGAGGATGGAAAAGAGAAGGGCCTGAGAAAATCAGGAAAGATACCACTAGGTGGAATAGGGAGGTATGCAATTCATTCCAAAAAGTAGTGGTAAGCCTTATTATTACTAGTTTTTATATCAATTTTGGTACATAGAATAATTTATTTAAAAACTTAATTAGGCTCTCGAACACATCTAAGGCCACAAAGGCAATAATTGAAAAAATTGGCCAACACAAGCTTGGGCCTGGTGGTTACTTCAACTTGGCGGCCCGATATGTAAGTATCGCAAAACCTGAATCCGCATCCAAATATCATACAGATTATTATTTTTGTTTTGTTATGACAAAAGGCTTTAAAATTAATGACATCATGCAAATATGAAGGCCGACCAGTTTAAACAATTGCCCAGTGCGGATTACATGAAGCTTGGCTTCGAACATGGCTTTGACGCCGTTGTTGAAAGCCAGAGAAGCTTGTCTGTGAATACTGAACGATCTTCTGCTGATCCATCTGGTACCCAGGTATATGAAAACTGTATAGTTTAATGATAATTTATTAATGCTCATGCAATTTGTTCCTTATAAATAAACTAACGTAAATTATTTATTCCTTTTTGTGCAGGAAAGTAACGATCCCATTCATGTTGAGGATGAAGTACATGACCAACCGCACGAAGATCATGCTTCTCATCCTGGTAATGAATTTATTAATGTGCTACTATTTTTTATAGACCATTGTAGATGATGAATTAATTCTAATTCTACACAATTCAACTACAGAGCATGTAGCTGCAGATCATAACACAGAACAGGTTGGGCCAGTACGAGATAATGTTGAACATGTTGATGTGCACATGGCAGGTAAAAACACACATTCGTAATGTTTTTTTAATGAATTACTCGTATTTATCAAAATATAAATATATTAATGAAATATTTTGACATTATTGCAGAAATTCATCGTCCCTCGCTTGAAGTTCAACCTTCTGAGCAAACTAGTAGGGATACCACTGATCAGATTCTCGAAGATGTGACTCTAACTAAATATTTAAAAGAGAAGAAAAGTAAAAAGGAAGTGACTAAACAAATTTTCAGTAATTCTTATTTATAAAAAAAATTTAATGCTTTTTCCTTTGTTTTATGAATGAATGCTTTACTGAATTGTTTACTGATATTTTTTTTCTGCCATTTACTAAATTAATGTTTTAATGAATGGTTTTTTCAGCTGTTGAATGATTGAATGGTTTAATGAATGTTATAAAGAATGATTTAATGAAAGCATTTTTCAACTATTGAGTGAAATAATTTGCATTGTAGATGCATTGTTATTTGCATTGTGAAATGGTGAAATAAATTGTTATTTGCAAGTATAGGCATTGGGTTTGGGGAGTTGAGAGTGATGTGAGGGGGGGGAGGGGCCATAAGAGCTTCCACCTTCACGTGGTTGGTCCTGTTTAGTAGAGAATATTAAATTATTCTCGAAACAAAGAGGAGCTCAATGAATGGTAAGGAAGAATACATTAAAAAACATCTATAATTTCTATATTTTTACTGTGTAATTTTAACTATTGCTATTTGACTCCTCCATTGGAACTTGTTGCAGATAGCGTTGAGAAACATTTCCATAGTTAAGAGGCAAGAAATGGAGTTTTGATTAGATTGATGGCCTTATATACATAGTATTTTTGTTTATCCATGTTTTATCAGGTGATATATTCTTACTAATTATAATTTTTTGCTTACATAATTTATGTTAGATCATTATATTTTAAATTCCTTGATTATATTAAGCAATTGAGTGTCATTTAATGTTGCTTGAGGATTTTAAAGAACTCAGTTACTTGAATTGAATTAGTAAATGATAGATGTTATATAACATGTTTATATAAATGGTTGGGCATGATAGCTTTGGAGATAGATTATTTGAATACTTGGTCAATTGTAGCAGGATGCATTTATTTTAGCAACACAGTCATGTCTTCCTTTTATGTTTTCAAGATGCTTATGAACAAATAATGGCTTGTTTCTACATCATAAGTCCACATTCAATGTTTTCAAGATGCTTTTGAACAAAGAATGGCTTGTCTTTACATCATAAGTCCACATTCAACAGCCTTTGCAGCAAGAGTTTTTATATACCGAAAAACTAACATTCATTCTTTACTTGTTTATGGATTTTGAAATCCTGCAGATGCAAGATGTGGACAATGGTACACTGTTAAAGTTGACTCTTCAAATGTTACCTTGGAAAATAGAGCAGATCTTCTTCAACGAGCTGAAGTTCATGTGTGTACTTTTGATATAGAGACAACCAAGCTTCCTTTCAAGTTCCCTGATGCCGAATATGACATGGTAATGATGATTTCACACATGGTGGATCGACAAGGCTATCTTATTAAAAATCGAGAGGTAAAAACACTTGGCATTGTTTTATGCCCATTGATCAGCCTATCCTTTGGTTAGATTGGACTTTGTCTTGTTAAGTGGTCCCCTTGTAGACTTAGTACAGGGTTTGCTTGTAATTACTCTCTTCTTTATTCCATAAATAGAAAGGAGGGTGCTTCTCTTGAGGATATTGTGTTTTCTATTTTGTGAAAAGTAAAGTTAAGAGTAAAGTAGTTGTGATAACTATATGTGCAAGGATGAAATATATACTTGACATAGAATCCTCTAGTTTGCTACCAGACTTCCTTCAGTAGTCAAATTCTAGGCTGAAACCATGCGTCCATAAGTGAAATCTTTGGATTTTTTAAAAAATCCATCAACAGGCATTGCTTTTTCGACGTTCTTCTGATACTCCGGTCAACCAATCCGACGGCCGTGCCATGACTCCGACGCTTCCTCCTGTCGGACGACCGACGACTCAAGTGTCGGACTGCATCAGAAGGCCAACTCTTCTAGTGTCGGAGTGCATCGGAGTACCGACATAGTCCAAAATTAAAAACTGACGACACCGCCATTTCTCAGACACTTTTGGCCGTCGGATGGCCGACGCTTCAGGGGTCGGAGGATGTCAGATTTTTGACGGTTTATGCAATTTTGGTTGGCACTTCGGAAGCAATAACGGACGAATATGTGACACAATGGTCTGCCGAAGCTTTGACCCTTATTATTCGTCGGTCAGAGATTCGACGTTATGCCACTTATAGCAAAAAAAAAGTATATGTGTCGAATACCCAACAGGTTAGTGTCGAATTTCAGACATGGTAGCCGTTGGATTTTGGCATCAAATTCTATAGTGAAATGAAATCATAGATTGCCCAGCACACTCGGACAATAATTCAATGGATCCAATACAATGAAAATGATTTTCTTTCAGTAAACATTGAAGTGCAAAGAAGTATTATAAATTAGCTTAAGGCTTTACTACTAATTCACCACCCAACCTTAGATACTCCAACTTGAATTCTTCCCCTTGTTAGTTTCTTTAGCTATTGCCACACATGTGATCCCCCTTTAGCAGATTGGCATGCTCAGTAGATCCGTACAATCTTATTTTCTATGTCACACGAAGTTCTATGGATGAGGGTGCAGCAGTAGACAAAGCCTCCATGTGGCACAACAAAAGCTACAGGCATCTGTGATAGATGCATATGCATGCACTATCTAAGGAATTCCTGATTTAGAGGCACTTTTCAGTTTAGGAAGGCACTGTGTTTTCCATATTGAGAGTATGTTTTTCGGTTCTAGTTTGGGCACTATCACTACATTCACCAAATAATACATCCCCCATTTGGGCCAAAGGACCACAAATTCTTTGAAACGCTTCACATGGGAAGTAGGGCTAAATAGAGAACTAACTAGCATTGAGGGAGCATGCCCTAATCTATCACTATGCCCTAATCTTTCTTTAAATTGTTATGCTAAAGTGCATGCATGGAAATGAAATCATAGATTGCGCAGCACTTTCAGACAATAATTCTATGGATCCAATACAATGAAAATGATTTTCTTTCAATAAACATTGAAGTGCAAAGCAGCATTATACATTAGATTAAGGCTTTATTACTAATTCACCACCCAACCTTAGGTACTCCAACTTGAATTCTGCCCCTTGTTAGTTTCTTTACCTATTTCCACACATGTGATTCCCCTTAAGCATATTGGCATGCTCAACAGATCCATACAGTCTTGTTTTCTGTGCCGCACGAAGTTCTATGGGTGAGGGTGTAGCAGTAGATAAAGCCTCCATGAGGCACAACAGAAGTTACAGGATTCTATGACAGAGCCATATGCATGCACTATCTAAGGAATGCCTGATTTAGAAGCACTTTTCAGTCTAGGAAGGAACTGTGTTTTCCATATGGAGAGTATTTTTTTCGGTTCCAGTTTGAGCACTATCACTACATTCCCCAAATAATACGTCCCCCATTTGAGCCAAAGGACCACAAATTCTTTGAAGCGCTTTGCAAGGGAAGTAGGGCTAAACAGAGAACTAACTGGCATTGAGAGAGCATGCCCTAATCTATCACTATGCCCTAATATTTCTTTAAGCTGTTATTGCTGAAGTGCATGCATGGAAATGAAATCATAGATTGCCCAACACACTCAGACAATAATTTAATGGATCCAATACAATGAAAATGATTTTCTTTCAGTAAACATTGAAATGCAAAGAAGTATTATAATTAGCTTAAGGATTAAGTACTAATTCACCACCCAACCTTAGGTACTCCAAATTGAATTCTACCCCTTGTTAGTTTTTTTACCTATTGCCACACAGGTGATTCCCCTTCAGCGGATTGGCATGCTCAACAGATCCGTACAGTCTTGTTTTCTATGCCGCATGAAGTTCTATGGATGAGGGTGCAGCAGTAGACAAAGCCTCCATGAGGCACAACAAAAGTTACAGGCATTTGTGACAGAGGCATATGCATGCACTATCTAAGGAATGCCTGATTTAGAGGCACTTTTCAGTCTAGGAAGGCATTGTGTTTTCCATATTGAGAGTATGTTTTTCGTTTCTAGTTTGGGCACTATCACTATATTCCCCAAATAATGCGTCCCCCATTTGGGCCAAAGGACCAAAAATTCTTTGAAGCGCTTCACATGGGAAGTAGGGATAAACAGAGAACTAACTGGCATTGAGAGAGCGTGCCCTAATGTATCACTATGCCCTAATCTTTCTTTAAATTGTTATGCTGAAGTGCATGCATGGAAATGAAATCATAGATAGCCCAGCACACTTGGACAATAATTCAATGGATCCAATACAATGAAAATGATTTTCTTTTAGTAAACATTGAAGTGCAAAGTAGTATTATAAATTAGCTTAAGGCTTTAGTACTAATTCACCACCCAACCTTAGGTACTCCAACTTGAATTCTACCCCTTGTTAGTTTCTTTAGCTATTGCCACACATGTGATTCCCCTTCAACAAATTGGCATGCTCAACATATCCGTACAATCTTATTTTCTTTTTCGCACGAAGTTCTATGGATGAGGGTGCATCAGTAGACAAAGCCTCCATGTAGCACAACAAAAGTTATAGGCATCTGTGATAGAGGCATATGCATGCACTATCTAAGGAATTCCTGATTTAGAGGCACTTTTCAGTCTAGGAAGGCACTGTGTTTTCCATATTGAGAGTATGTTTTTTGGTTCTAGTTTGGGCACTATCACTACATTCCCCAAATAATACGTCCCCCATTTGGGCCAAAGGACCACAAATTCTTTGAAGCGCTTCACATGGGAAGTAGGGCTAAACAAAGAACTAACGGGCATTGAGAGAGCATGTTTCATTGTGATATACCTTATAAATAATTTTGTGGAAGCGAATAGCCACTTGAACTCGCTTGACATAGAGCTATTGCTCTGTTTGGTCCCATGCAAAGAAGGAATGACACTCGATACCTATTGATTGAGTTTACCGAGCCAAAACCTTTCTTTTACCAGTCCAATAATCTTTATCTTTAGAAGTTGCTGTTCTAAACTTAGATAAAGTGCATGGCATAGGTAAGTGTCTAGATTTAGCGTTGGTGTTGTTTCCTAAGCAGGATACTCATGCATGAGTGGACACACTATTGCAGGAAGGTATTAGGGTTAAGGTTTCTTTTCTAACCTAGGTGTACCATAGCGATGGCCTATAACATTTGTAAACCTTAGCCTATTTTCCTTAGGGTGCACCATTGGGATGGTAGATGGCTGGAGTTTTGAGCTACTTACATTGTGATTCTTTCTTTTCAAAGTAATATAGAGATATAATTTGAGTGTTGCAGTTTTGTATTTATTGTTTGTACATTCAGAGTTATGTGTTTGCATATCTAATTAGTTAGGGTAATCCCAGGTATGTTTGATCTCTGGCATGTATGTAATATCAAAGAAACATGGTTACTGGTGGAGAATATGTCTCCTGGTGCATGTTGTCCATTGTTACGAGTAATGTGCAAATGAGAATTATTCCCTAAGGTCTCGCCTCAAAAGTAATTTCTATTGAATAAAACTAGTGACTAAGAGTTTTTTTTAATCTGGGCTATAAGGAATTCGCATATTCTACGATAAAGGCAGTGCATGCATTATGATATAGTGAATACAAAGTGCTTCTTTAGTAGGCGTACCTATTATGGATTCCTTATTTGTTGTTTTGATAAGTTAATTAGTTATCAGTTTCATAGATTAGGGTTTAGTTTTTTAGGAGTGTCGATCTTCTTACCATGTTCTGAAAATTAGCACCCTGAGTTGGGACAATGATATGACAATGGAGTCAATACTTCAGAATAATTATTTCCGTCTGAACCCAAAAACCTATGGCTATACCTTGACTAGCTCAAGGTGAGAAGTATCATGCAAACCTACAGCAACAAGTTCCTTACTCACCACGCTTAGATCAATGCGAATATTATATGCATCACGGTATGGCTTAGCTCACCTTGACCAACTCAAGGTGAGGAATTTGACAATTTGAGGCTTTTGCATACTTGGAGAGTATCCAATTTTTTTTTAACAATTAATCTCTAACAGTTTAACACTAGATGTAAAAATATCAGAAGAATTTGATTTACCTAGAAAGAACCGAAGGATTTTAGCTTTGCAACTAAGGATGTCCTTGCGTGCCTCTTCAAAAGCCTCCACGTCCGGTCTGATGCCCTCTTCATCTCCATTGCAGAGGCTATCACTAGTAGATATATATTAACCCAAGCAATATCACTCCCCTCCCGCCAATTAACCAACATCAACATTTTATTTCTGTAATAACAAAATCTCCCGCGAATTACCACAACAATTACCAGAATAAACTCCAGGACAAGCTGTCCAATATGGCAACCACCGTATGAACCCTCTATTCTCCCCCATGCCGCTGGCTCTTCATCATGTCGGCAGTGATCAAATTGAAAGGGACTCGACTAAAAGGGGAAAGAAGGTGAAACAACCATATGAACCCTCTATTTTCCTGACGCAACTCGCTCTTCACCATGTTGGCGGTGATCAAATCTGAAGGGGTTCAAATCAAAAGAGGAAAGAAGGTGAAGAATTCATACATTTTAATTATATCATATTCCAAATTATCTCGACCAAAAAGAACAGAGTGACAGCTATCACCTGCTTTCTTTTCCGGTTGTAACGTGTTTGATCACATATTTGTGTGGTTTTATATTCATCTTCTTCTCTTTTATCCATCCCATCGATGCAATATATTTCTTATAATATTCTTTTCATGTTGTATCTTTTTAAAGAAAACACAATTCAAATGAAATAAACAAAAAAAATTCACTTATTTTTTTTCCAAACAAATAATAGCTTTGTCAAATCATTTCACATAAATTATAAAAAAAAAAAATTGTTGAAGAAATAGACCTTTATCATGGAAGTTTTGTTCAAGCTATTGTGACAACCTCGTAACAGCTCCTAAATTAGATTAGCAACCTACCAATTAATGTTAACCCAGTCTAACTTAAAGGCTCGAGCAAGAAGTGTGTAAAGTTTCATTAGTTGTCGATGGGTGGGAATAAATAGTAAAGTTATGTGTGGTAGGTTCATACCGAGGTATTTGCAAGGGGTTTTAATTTCAATTATTTATATTTCCTTTGAGAAATGAAAGACAATATAAATAATTGTATTTCAATTGACAAATAAAAGTTTATTAAACTTTTTGACCAAAAAAATGCAAAAAATATTGTTCTTGCAGTTTTTTACAATTTTAAACAATATTTGAGTACTCCCTAATTAATTTCTACATGAAAAAAATGATAT
Organism: Pseudotsuga menziesii; assembly: GCA_001517045.1. NCBI lineage: Eukaryota > Viridiplantae > Streptophyta > Pinopsida > Pinales > Pinaceae > Pseudotsuga > Pseudotsuga menziesii. The sequence continues at coordinate 283,256 of LPNX010682331.1, read as the reverse complement.
ATTTTCAATGAAACTTATTTTAAACACATTAATTAAGTTGTCATATGTGTATCATAAATTTTAACTTTAGTAACAATATAACAACTATTTTATTGTAATTATTTTCAAGTTGGAGCACACTTCATTATACAAAAAAAATACTTAGACTATGCCATAACCATATTGGGGTATCCACGTGCAATCCAAGCTTGAGAGATGTAATAATTATGATAAGGATTGGGAACCTAAGGAAAAATAATACACAACTAAGAAAACATTAAAAAAATAATTCTACAATATTATATCAAGCAATTAGTTAGTAAATAATTAGCTAGCATAATCGGGCTTGGGGCATCAAATATTTTGTTCAACACTTGTCGTGAAATCATACGTTGTGTATGTGTCGATGGAGGGGCCTAAGTAAATTGATTAATTGCATTAACTCACTGCATGTTTGAGTCTCAATTAATATCATTCATACACTATGCCTGATTTAATTAAATTAAATATTGAACCTGCAAAGTACCAAAAGAAGGTTATTAATTTGACTAGATTTGAGAAAGTTCTAGGTGTGACAAATTAAGGGCTTGTGGCTCTAAAATTTGGTGTGTTTTGTACCAATCCACGATTCAGTGAATCGGCAGTCACAAGTAGCTGGAATTTAAGTTATTTAATGAAAACAATTAATGTGACGTATAACGTATAACCTCTATGTCAAAACTATTTTCCATGCTAATGTAAGCCAATATCCTTATCTTTATTGTCTTACCAAAATGAATGATAATCAAGAAGAAGACCTAAAATTATGGACTTCACCTTCAAAGAATGCCTTGCAATTGCATTGGTTATTAATTATAATTAATTAAGGAGTGATAAAAAGATTGCAAGAATAAAAAATGACCAAATAAATGACTAATTGTCATGTGGTCATTTCTTGTCTAGATATCCCGTGACCAAATTTGGTCATTTATCTTGGTCGTTTTTAGTTGGTTTTTATTCCGTGATTAAAATTGGTCATTTATCTTGGTCTTTTTTAGTTAGCTCACTTAAATTTATCAATTTTGGTCATTTATCCCTTGAAAAAAACTGTGGTGACCAAAAATTTTGGTCTCCTGGTCACTAATCTCTCATTTTCCACTAGTGAACTTTTGTAGAAGATAGCAAAGTCGCATGTGTTTCTGCCAAAATGACCTGCATCAAATATTTTCTTATGAATATGATCCTAACGTCATTGTTTCTTGGAGACAATATTTTTAGTTGGATTCATAACTGTTTACTGGCCTTTCCTTGTTGTTCAAGTTGTAACTGCATTTGAATGTACCCTGCTCGCGCTTATGAGCCTGATGTCGGCTTCCATGCTTTTAGCTCATTAGATAAGCCTTCATCTCTGCTCTCACTATCGCCTAACCTTGTACCACTTTGCCGTCACAACTTGACACCCTTTACCTTGAGGAGACATTCCCTGAGTGTATTTATCTTGCTCATGTTCCTTGCATTATGCATAGGTTTGTTCCTTATGCTTGGAACTAGTTTTGCTTGCCTTTGACACTCTTCTCCTTGCATTTAAAGCATTCGTTCTGCGCTCCTTCGAGCTTGTTAAAAATAGTAAGGAGGTCGTGAGTTGACTTTTTCTAGACTCGTTAAAAATTCATGGGAAAGATATGGAGTTATATTTAATCCCTGTTCTGACTCCTTAAAATTGACTAGATTGTCGAGTTAACTTGTTTGTTCAGACTCGTTAAAGTAAATTGAACAATCATTCGCATAGGTATAAGTTTACCACTTTTTCCGACCTTGTGGATTACTTAGGAAAAAGGAATATTATATTTTCTACGGAATTGAGAAGAGTATCTTTATGCATAGGTTTATCACTTTTTCAGACCTAAAGGACTAAACTTACGGAAAAGGAATACCCTGTATGAGCTTAGTTTTCTTTTTTTCGTGCTTTGGACCCAAACATGAAAAAGATTTTGAGCGTGCTTTATGTCTTTGTCATGCTCTCTAAACCTTAAAGAACAAAGCATCAAGTTTACTGTTGTAAGCCTTATTTCTCGTAATGAAATGGATCTTTCCGAGTGATCTTGTATTCCTTCACACTCGCAAAACTCAGGCTATATGTTGCTTTTGAAGGAGCATTGGGTAGGTGGTAATTTAACATTTTTCGGACCTTCCTTATTAAGTATGAAAAATGTGCGCATTACTTCTTTGGAAACTAAGAGAGTTCTTCTGTGGTTTGTTTTATACTTTTCGGCCTCAAGAGACTAAGTTGTATGAAAAAACACCCCCTTGGAGTCTTCTTTGGAGTTTTCATACTCTCTAAACTATGATAACACCATCGAGCATTCACTAATTCGGGCTCGTAAAATCCACGAATTAGAGCTTTATCAAACATTCTTTTGTCTCTTCTTCAAGCTTGCCAAAAATGAAGAAGGTCCCGAGTTTACTTTCTTGGACTCGTTAAACCTTTACAAGAAAGAGGGAAGGGAAGTTAATTCACATGTTCTCTACATCATGGCAGCAAGTCTTGTTTCCTTGAACAAAGCACTAGTTTTGAGTCTATCAATAGTTAGGTCCTATTATTTTGACCTTATCTTGATCTTCAAAGTTTTTACTCCTCCAGTTGGTTTCTTTTTCAATTATATGGGGAATATGTCAATGTCTTCTACATTGCATATTTGTGTTGTTGGTCCTTTCGTGTCAAAATATTTCTAAGTCACTTTTGTATCGTGCTCATTGTTTAAGGATTAAACCTTTGTCGACCATTCTACAGTTTCCTTGACCTTTTGTGTCGGTCATTCCCTGGTATCAGTTCATTACATCATGTCTTCAGCGGCCCTTGTCATGAAATTCAGTACCAATTCTAGCGGCCCTTGTCGTGAAATTCAACACTAATTCCAGATCCAATTAGTCTCTGACTTACCTCGTGTTGGATGATGAAGGATGCCTTAATGCCTTCCATCCAACGGATCTCTTCCTATCGACTGCAACACCTCTTTCTCTAGGAATGAGATTTAGAGTTTATGATAGTACCTTGGGGATTGCAGTCATCAGTGACAATTTCCCTCGCTATTGAGTAGTGGGAATACCTTACTGTCTCCTACTCGATGGATTCTTCAAGTGTTCGAATTCAAGTCTTTGTATTCACACTTGTTAGAATGTACTAGGTACCTTGGGGGCCATTTTCATTAATGGTGGTTTCCATGGCGTTTGTTAACAATTTTCATCATTGATCGATAATCGAACAGTTTCCTCCATGTTCGACTTCAGCTCCTTTATTCACATGGTTAGGATTCGTACCTTTTGGGCGGTTTGGATTGAATACCTAGGGTCGACAGTAGCATCGTCATCTTTTTATATTGCCCAATTTGCGCAAGACCTTGTCACATTTATATGACATTTTGTTAAGACATGGATCCACCTTGTATTTTTGTGGCTGTGATCGATTGTTGAGCATGGATCCACCTTGTTCATTTGTGGCCATGACTCCTTTAGATTTGATATGGCGCCTTTTTGCATATTGAGCGACCATGATAGTTTCATCAGTTATACATATGTTGGATACGCCTGTATCTTTATGGCGATATTTTGTATATGGACTTGCATGTCCCATAGATTAGTTTTGTCTGACATTTATCTCTCTTTCAGGTACCTTTGTTCGATCCTTTTGATCTTGGATTCTCTGCTCTCTCCATACTCAGTTATTTCCTTTATAATGTATTTCACCTATCATCTTCCCCTCTAACCTCATACATTAGGGGGGCATCTGTTATAGCTCAAAATGACAGATCTCTGCCTGTGACCACTTTCCCATGATTATGTTGCATGTCGACACTTCATGAAAATCATTGAAAAAACACCTATATTGGATAACCTATATTCGGAGTTTTGTAACTTCATTTGACCTCTTCTCTGCACCATTGAAAAGGTATATGAGTTAGCTAAAAAATTTTAGAATACATAGTTAAAGTCTAAAAAGGCCTAGAAGTACCCCAAAATGAGATTTTTTATGTACATGCTTGTGTCCTAAAGGAAACCCGCATGTTGCATGCGACTTGTTCTACATAATACCCGCGTGTTCCCTGAAAACACGACTATTTACATTGCAACTCGCATATCATATGCGAGTATTGTTACTGCAACCCGCGTGTGTCCCTTGAATACACAACTATTGTCTCTGAAACCTGCGTGTTTTTCTTGTAGATTTCAAAAAAAGATATTTCTCGAAATTCGGGTAGTTTGGGTGGTTAAGCAACTAGCTCCTTTGGTTGTAACTGATTCTATCCTCACCCTATCTCTTCAGAAACATATAAATAGAGGTAGGGAGGTCCATGAGAGGGGACTTGAATCTTTGCATTGTTATGCTCGAGGAACTGAGACTCTCATTTCCCCCACCTTTTCCCTAGTGATCATCTCCTTGTGTTGCAGAGCTTGAAGGCTGAGTTCCTTGGAGAAGAGAAGTAGCATAACCAGATCAAGGTTTCGTGAGGTGCCCAACTTGAAGAGAAGGTATATTTCTACTTATTTTCATTATTAATAAAGATGTGATGTCTTTCTCCTTCCCACATCATTGTTCAATGTGTGATTGAATCTCTGTTTTTTATCATATGATGATGTTAATCAGATTATTATTTCACGTTTCTTTGAGTAACATTATTTTATATTTGGTCATATTGGTTTGAGGAAGGTATAATTCATTTTGTAGGACTCTTGGAGCAAGAGGAGTAAGAAGAGGATTGAAGGGCTTCTTGGATCAATCTTTGTTTGGCTAAGGTATGAACCATTTTAATCTCTTAAACTTGCTTATATATACTTGTAGAACTATATGCATCTGTCTTTCAACCCCTGTACGTTGATGGCCTCTTATACCCTCTTATACCCTAGCCATATGAAACTTTCCTCTACAACACCATCATCATTATTACTTGTTATACAATAACCAATTATTTTTCTTAATTTAAGTTGTCTAAACCAAATTTCTTTGAAGAACTAAAATTCTTTTTTTTTAAGAAAAATAATTTGAATATCACATGTATTTTTTAAAATTGTAAATTCAATTTTATGCCTAAAAATAAGCTAATTAAAATGACAATCAATATGCAACATGCCATAGACTATATAATATTGTTTTAAAAACACTGTGAGTTATTGGATCTCAACTTGTTTGATATTCAATGACCCCACAATATTGCTGCCATAGCATTAAATAACCTCAAGTAAGCTAAATAATTATTTTCTACCTTATTATAGTAAGCCATTAGAAAATCAAAATAGTCTAATCATTAGACTTTATTTAAAACTCTTTTGAAAGTTGTGTGATAACGATTCCAAATTTGATTTAATAAGAAAGCGACAATAAGTCGTGCATGCAGGTCCATGTTGCTTATAAGCCATTAAATCTACTACACATCATCATCATGTAGAATAATCCTCTTTGGGCTTCATTCATCCATGCTGGCTCTTGAAAAACCACCTTCCTTTTCCCTCGAGCAAGTTGGAAACTCCTCATAGACGTGCTTGCTTCATATTCTAAAGTACAGATTATTAAATTTACACCGAAACGAAAATCAAAGGGAGTAAGCTATCTACCTGAGCATTTGCACTGGAAGAATCCTATTTAACCGACCGTTTGCACCAATCGGACGACCGCGGTCGTAGGACGTGACCGCTCACGCGACTGCGTTCGTTCGATCGGTGCAAACGGTCAGTTCGAAAGTGAACTCCTTTGCACTGGGGCTCACTTGACTCCGTTGGGTGATAGCTTACTCCGTTATCTTTTTGTGAAACCAAGAACAACCCATTTCAACACTTATTTTCACATAAATTGTGCTCTCGAATTCATCCATCCATAAATTTAGCCATGAAAAATCTTGGTTTTTAAGTGCAAGTTTAAAATTGTAAGTTTTGATTGGAACTTTTATGAAAATTACAAATGTATGTTTAGAACTGTATAATTTTAGTTAACTCCATAAAAATAACTGGAAAGATCTAAAACTTGGAACTTTTTACCAACTTCCTTGTAACAATTACTCAACTCATTTGTTTGTTTTATGGAACCCCATACTTCATGATCGCGGAGGTTAAAGTTTTAAACTAGCATACACACAGAACATTGGCATTATCAAATCCATAACAATTGAATTTCAAATTACAAATTTTTAGAACACAATTTTAGATTACCTTTAGATTGGTTCACTCTGTAGATTCAATTTGATTTGGTAAATTACCCAAGAGTCAAGTGGGCCCAGGTGCAAATGGTCCAGTTAAAAAGTTACTCCAAATCAAAGTCATTGCAATTTGCGAAGTCCCAGTGCCCACTCAATAATGTTTGATTTCTAGGTATATGACGCAGAAGCGCGCCAGAAAAATGAGATGCTGAACCCACCTAAACAGTGTTAGATTCGTCACCGTACGCAGTTCCGTACCAGCAGCTAGTCAAGCTTGGGGGTAAAGAATAAAGATGTTCGCCAGCTTCATCACAATCGAGGTGGGTCCGTGGCACGGTTCCCTAGGCCGATATTCCATATTTCCAGAGGGTGGCATAAACTGCCGGCAATGTTTCCCGGCGGTGGGAGCCCTATATATATGAGTGGGCGAGTGTAGCTTGAGACACAGGCAGAGGTATCTGAGAGCTTAGATTACAAGTGAAATAGTTATTTGTTCTGTATTTATCAATTTTCTTGCGAATATGTCGAGCGCCGACTGTGCAAATTGCGACTGCGCAGACAAAAGCCAGTGCCCGTATGTAGTACTCAACTCCTCTTGTATCAATTCCTATTCTTTTCAAATTTCATGCTGTTCGTCATGAGTTCGATTCTAAGGAGCACTAATCTCGTCCCATGTTTGGATTGTTTTGTTGCACAGCAAGAAGGGCTTCCAGATTGACGGTATTGTGGAGACCAGCTATGAGATGGGGTATTGATTTCTCTATAAGTCGTTGTAAATTTGCTTTCAATGGTTTCAGAATTATATGATATGATATGATATGATATGATAATTATTGAATGTATTTGGGTGTTGATGTATGTAAACAGGCATGGTGCAGATCATGTAGTATCTCTGGAGAACGACAACTGCAAGTGCGGCCCCAACTGCCAGTGCGGTACTTGCAGCTGCCACAGTACCTGATTAAATATTAGTAGTCTCCTGAATAGTACTAGTCTCTCCCGTTGGTGTCTGAGAAATCCAGTATTTCATATTATATTTATGTTTTATCAGATCCAATGGCTGGTTCTGCAGTGCCATAGAGGCTACTGTACATGGACTCCTAAATAAATATTACAGTTTTTACAGACTTGGGATTTTCAGTTATGGCTTGTATTGTTCCTGGCATGTTAATTATTATGCTTTATCGCTGATTAAGTTTTCAACGGGAGAGAACGCAAAAATTGAACTCATTACAGGCTCATACACTGATTTGAAAAAAATGAATTCCATACAAGTTCTTAATCTATTTGTTTTTATCATTCTATGTTTAATAGTCAAGCCCTTGAAAACGGGGTGTATTTAAATCAAGGTTGTATAATAAAAACTAGAAAGAGAGAGCCCTTAATATTTGTTTTCTAAGAATGTAGCATATATATAAACAAAGAGTGTAATTGAGCTTTTATATATATAATCTCACCTTTTATATACAAAGAAACAATACAAGTCGGTCATAAAGTGCATTTAGACCACAAAAGGGTTGTTAAGAAAGGTTTTGAGTTAGAGTGAGTATTAACATAACAACATTACATCTTTTTAGGCAGATTGCATCTCTTTGAAGGAGATTTCTAAACTTTAAAATTGTAATTGAATTTGGAGAATAATAGATTTTTGAAATAAAAAAAAGAAAGAAACACTTTTATTAAAAACAAATTCATAATTAAATCCACAACATATAAACAGTTAGCATTTAGATACATGGCCACATCCTATCGAAATGGAGTGGGCCAATCGAATAGTTACTTTCTAGTTTTTATATATATATAACAAAATTCCAACACTTTTGAGCACGACTATAATTCCAAAAATAAATGTCAAATAGTTTCTATTTAGACACAACAATGAGTAGAGTAAATGCTCCTATGAGGCATAACTTGATAAAGTGAACTCCAACAAAACACTCACATTTTTGAAAGGAAACCTTTGCTAACCTTGGCTAGTGTGATGTTAAAGAAAACACACATCTTAAAAATCCTTCCTTGGTAGAGTGAAGTTTAAGAAAACACTCACATATTTAAGGATTGTTTATAATCTATACAATTTATATTTGATTTGTCCATCTTGTTTTAGAATCAACGAGATCTTTATGCTTTTTTAGATTCTCTTAATAACTGAAAGGAGTTCCTAGGATATTTATATAATAATTTAGGCTTATAACCCAAATAGACTTAGTATATAGCACAATGGGCACATCCTCTAACCCATCAAGTTCCATGAGGAAATAAACTTAGTTAAGAATAAATTTGACCATGGTTATTTTGAATTAATAGAGTTAGGTCCAATACAAGTATTAAAGTTCATGGTTAAATACATATTATTAATATTTTATTTATGAGTTGTAAAATGCATAGAAGCGCCCACAATGTCGCATAAGGGATTAGTTGGACCTTTCAAGATGTTTCTAAAGACAAAATTTGGAAGAAAAGTAGTGAAAAGCAGAAAGGCGGCAGGGAAAGTAAGAAAGTGGCAATAAAAGTAGAAATCAAAGAAAAGAAGGAAAGTAATAGGAAAACAAGAAAGCAAGAGAAAATCAGGAAAATGACGAGAAAAGAAAAAAACTAGAGAAAATAAGGAAAGACCAAAGATCAAGATAAAAGTATAATAAAGTTGGCATTCCAAATCTAGCTAAGGATGGCACATTAGATGAGATGCAAAGCATCTTATCTATTATGAATCTTGTCCAAGAAGCTATTGATCCTATTAAAGAAGGTGGTGCGCACCCTATCAAACATTTTTCCATTGTTGAAATTCGAAATTGGAGAGTAGTAAGATTTTTATGACTTGGAATATGTGCCCCTCATCACCAGTTGGGAGATGTGCTCCTACTATCACAAATCTAGTTGAGGAATCAACTGGAGTTTGAGGAGAAAAGCATCTAAATTCTCTCATTGAGTATATTGCAGGATTTTCAAGTCTATTGTAGGTATGATCTCAATCTTGGGTCGAATTACTCCTTGAGAGTTCAGGAGTTGTGAAGAAGAAATCAAGTCTGGAGCAATATTTTCCTATCTTCTCTTCTTCTTAGTTCTTCTAATGTATTGGCTCCAATCATGCCAAATTTTCTTGTGATTTACAATTTTTAAGACGACCATAAATGTTCAATATTTGCAGGTCCAATACACTTCCAATCAGTTTTCTTCTAATCTAGTCAATCTGAGCTCTCATATCTCCTTTTTCTTATGCGATTTTCTTGCTAGAGGTGGAAGATTTGGGGAACTACTCCCTATGTGTCTTGGTAGTCGCTCTAATCAACCCATGATATGTAATCCCTATTATTTTTAATGATAAATCACAGTGATATGTTTCCTTGTTGCATATTACATATTAATCTTTCAAAAAGCTATTGTACCTATGTTCATTGGAATGTAAATTTTGACTAGTTTAATAGACTACTTAATATAATGAGTTCTATTGTTAGAATTTTAATGGTTATACAAGATCTTTAAACGTTTAGCATCATTTCATCATAACCATAGCATTAGGATCACTGAAAGAAATATAAGCACAATAAGACAAAAGAACACAAAGATTCTCCTTTGGGAAACCACAAGGGAGAAAACCCAACAACTTCTTTAGTATAAATTTTGTCACCAAGTGCAATGCCAACCAAGATAAGATAAACCCAAAGAAAATGGAAGCTATATATTCTCTCCATCGAGCTTCTTCTCTCTTCCTCTTGCACACTTGCTTGAGTGAGAAGTGTGTCCAAATGAGAGGTGTTCCCTCTTTATTTATATGACATCAAATGAGTGAAATTTTACCTATTTGGGATAACATGTTGCTCTAAATAGGTCCGACCTCATAGGGAGACTCAAAATAACATTTATATAATATTTCTTGTGGGTACTATTGAACCAACTTACAATGGAAGGGTTACATTGATTATTTCAAGTACATTTACATGACCAAGTACGTCAATAACATCTCGTGAAGGAGGTACAACAATAATACAATAAAATTACAACAATAATATATTCTTAAGTTACATTATTCAACACTTCCTCTTAACAAGGAAGGTATTCTTTCGTCATGGTCATCATCCCTGCAAATCATCACTAGATCTCATCACTCATCACTAGACAACATCTCTGGACATCATCACTGTTGTTGCAACTTGGTACTTGTGCAATTGACTTGTGACATCTATGGAATCTATACATCATCTGAAGTTCGTACAACAACCAACCCTTTTTCATGTTGGGTGTACCTCTTGACTTGGTGCTACACCAACCTTGTTTCATGATGGGTGCTACCCTCATGTGTCGATGATACAACCAACCATGATGGGATCTACCCTCTATCATAATGGGATCTACCCTTGGTGATATGACTAGTCATACTAGGATCTCCCTTAGTAATACCACCAAACATGTTGGGATCTACTCATGAAGACACAACCACTCATACTAGGATCCCCCTCGGTGATATGACCAATCATGTTGGTATCTACATTATGAGATACAACCACTCATACTGGGATCTCCCTTGGTGATACCACCAACCATGTTGAGATCTACCCTCGGAGATACAACTAGTTGTAATGGATATACAACCATCCAATCTAGGATAATCTCGTACAATGGCCAGTCATTTTTCATTATGGGTGTACATCTCTGCAGTTCTAGTGTTTTTACATATTAGATGCAAATCTCATACATATTCCACATAGACAACTCTTTTTAATGTTGGATGTGAAGACCACTCGTCTTCCACAGAGCCAACCCTTTTTCATGTTGGATGTGAAGACCACTCGTCTTCCACAGATCCAATCCTTTTTCATGTTGGATGTGAAGACCACATGGGCTCATCACTCCCTCTTGGAATGGACACCAATATGCACAACTCCAAGCTTGTCCTTGAACTACTCAAACTTCACTCTCGCTAGAGGCTTGGTCAATAGATCGACTATCTTCTCATCCCTCACAATGTATTGGAGCTTCACTGCTCCTCTCTACAACATATCCTGGATATAGTGATATTGGATCTCGATGTGCTTCAACTTTCCATGGAACATAGGGTTCTCAAACAACTTCACACAACTTTGGTTGTCACAGAACAAACGAGTCGTGTCCAACTTAACATCGAACAATCCCGCAAGTAGCTTCTGAAGCCACACTTCCTAACATCTTGTTGAACAAGTTGCAATATAGTCTACCTTGATTATATACTCAATGCTACACTTATCTGCTTCTTGCTGAACTAAGAAATCATTCCATACCCCAAGCTGAAGCAATAGCCTAAAGTGTTCTTCCTGTATGTAGCACTACCATCCCAATCTAAGTCAACATATTCTTGCAGAAAGATCCTCTGATATCTCATATATCTAAGGCCATACTCAACCATACCCTTTAGATACCTCAACAGATGCTTTTCCACAATCATGTGAACACGTCTCAGATCCATAATACTGGCTGAAAGTGTTCACTGCAAAGCAAATATCCAGTCTCGTGATTATCAAGTACATCAACGAACCAATCATTTGCCTCTAGACTGTGGCATGAATTGTTTTTGAAGTAGAATCACACAACAACTTCAAGATTGATGCCATTGGTGTGGCAATAGGCTTGCAATCCATTTTCCTGAATCTCTTTAGGATCTCTACCACATATTTTCCTTAACTAAGGAAAATATCATCTATATTCTTCCACACCACAAGACCTAAGAAATAGTGTATCATACCCAGGTATTTCATCTCAAACTCTACGACAATCCTCTTCTTCGTTTCTACTATGAGCTTATCATCACCTTTTAGGAATAAATCATCTACATACAACAATAGTATCATTGGTTTCCCATCCTCAACTTTGAATTAGAGGTTGGAATCCGCTTTACACTTGGTAAAGCCCAAGATTGTCATAAATCCATCTATCCTATCGCACCATGCCTTGGGTGCCTATTTCAAATCGTGCAAGGCCTTCTTCCATTCACACACATGTGTCTCTCTTTCATTTGTCTCAATTCCTAGTGGCTACTCCACATACACTTTCTCTTCTACTAATCCATTCAGAAAGGTGATATTTACATCCATTTGATGTAACTTCCACTTCAACACTGTAGTTATTGCAAGAATATCTCTAATCGAAGTGTATCTGTCTATAGGATAAAAGTCTCCTTGTAATCTTTTCCCTCTTTCTGGGAGAAGCCACAAGCCACAAATATTTCAGTGTGTTTCTTTATGCTTCCATCCACTGCATGGTTGATCTTGTAGATCCACTTAGAATACACTACAGACTTCACTACAGGTCTCTGAACCACATCCCATACATCATTCTTCATGATCGGCTGGTACTCTTCGATCATAGCATCCTTACACTCTTTCTTCTCAGCTTCGTCTTCATTGTTGGAAGGTTTTTCATCAATGATGTCACATAATAGTGCCACATAACTAGAGTGTGTATGAGTCCTATTACTTCCTTTGGAACTCTCATCTGGAGCACCACTCTTTTTTGCATCTTGGATGATCTCTCGTGCCCAAGTTGGTCTTCTCTTGTGTTTGTTCATCTCTCAAGGTGGATATACCGGTCTCTCTCACGCAGTCATATCATGATCCTCATGTTCTTCTAAATATCTTTCTTCCATCATGGTGTCTCTGACTCTGGTAGCTTCATGTTCCTCTTCATGTACTTCGGCGGAGTGATTTGGCATTGATTTGTTCAAGGCTTAATCCTCATTGAAGGTAACAACTATGTTGGTTTCTATATTCTTGAATACTGGTATATAGAGACTCTGTAAGCCTTTGATTTGTCACTATATCTGATGAGTATGCCCTTCTTCCCTAAAGGACCAGACTTCATTCTCTTTTCTTTGGGAACATGTATATAAACTGGACAACCAAATATTATGAGATGGATGACTTCTTATCTCTCTCCTAAGAATACTTCTTCTAGATCCTTGTTCTCTAGCACACAGTGTGGTGATTTGTTTTAGATATAAACTATTGTTTTGGCTGCTTCATCCCATAAGTGCATTGGAATATCTTGATGATGGATCGTGGCTTTCACAACCTCCATTATTGTCATGTTCTTTCTTTATGCAACACCATTGTATTGCGGATTGTAGGGAGTGATTGAGTCCTTCTTAATCCCTGATTCTTTAGATAAAGATTTGAAATTTTATGAAGTAAATTTTCCACTATTATATGATCTCAATGTCTTTATTTTCTTTACACCGTGATTCTCTACCAGGGATTTGAATTCTTTGAATTTACTAAATACTTCATCTTTTGTATTCAGAAAGTAAATCCAAGTTTCATGGAAATAATCATCTATAAAAGAAACATAATAAGCATACCCTCTTAGAGAGTTCGATGACATAGGTCCACATACATCTAGGTGTACAATTTCCAATATCTTTTTCACTTTGTTGTCACTGCTTGTAAATGGTTTCTTCATGTTCTTTCCTAGTGCACATCCTTTGCACACACCTTCATGCTTTGTTTGGACCTCTCATAGATGCGTCACCACTTTTATTACGATCAGTAATTCCTTACAATCTATACGTGCAAGCCTCATGTGCCATAGTTCACTAGGTTCTATTGCTTCATGAACCAATGCTTGTTGTGGATGTCCTTTCAATTTGTACAAACCTCCCTCTTTCTCTCCAATCACTACAACATCATCAAAAGTATTAGGCCACATGAGAACTTAGCCATCAACAAATGCAACTCAGAATCCTCTTGCATCAAGGATTGATATGGATAGGAAATTCTTCTTTTATCCAAGTACATAAAGAACATTTTTCATCTTGATGGACTTACCTTGGGCCAACTTCCAGTGCAGTGCACCTACTACACCTGATTAAATATAGTCTCTTGAATAGTACTAGTCTGCCCATGGGTGTCTAATAAACCCAACATTTCATATTATATGTATGTTTTATCAAACACAATGGATGGTTGTGCAGTGCCAACTTGGACTCCTAAATAAAGGCTTCGGTTTAGATAGACTTGGGATTTTCATAATGGTTTGTATTATTCATGTCTCGTTAATTATTATGATATGCTCTGTCGCTTAAGTTATCTCTAAACTCTTTTTGTTTTTTTAATGTATAAATGTTCCATACAATTTTATATATAATTATGAGTTTTTGTTTTGAATTGTTTAAAATTTTTTTAGTTACAATGAATATTCATTATAATTTTTATTTGTTCTCCTTTAAAAATAAAATCAAATACAATGTATAGATCTTACTGACTAGCTATATATAATCATTGTCAGTTTAAACAATGGTATTTCAAAATTGCAGGTTTTATCTCTTAGTCATTGGAGTCATAAAATCTGACTGATTAAAAAGTCTTTTGCAAGCATTACTTTCAGCCATATTTCGAGGTGCTTCAGTGCTACAACAGACTCACTTTCAAAAAAAGCACTCTCATATTTGTTTGGATTTGCAAGTATCCATGAATATATGGAAGGGAAGAAGACCTTTGAAGGCCTTTTTGATCTGAAGAAGCTTATATTCATAGCAGAATTTGAAGATGTTAGACCATAGAGCAGAGCTTCTTTTGTCTTTTTTATCAGTTGTTGAAGCACTGGAAGGAATAGTCTTCTGAACTAGCTAGAAGATTGAATCATTTGGGTTATGTACTGTATATTTGAAAAAAAAATTCTAAAAAGTTTTGTAAAGAACTATAAAAAGGTTATATTCTTTTCTTGATTTAATATAAATAACAGAATTTTTAAAAAATAAAAAATATATATATAATCATTGTCTATTTAATGACATATATTCGTGCATTACAGATTGCTATCTGTTAGCACAATTCATAAAAAGACATATCTCGGGTGATTCACAATCCTATAGATCCGTCGAGAGTGTTTTGTAACTACCCATTGGGCATAACAGAGTAAGCAAAATGAAACTTTCGAAGCACTAATAATTCGGAGTGCATACAAAGGATGAGATCTACAAAGGATTACATTTAAATCTTGTTCATCTTACACAATTTTTAAATTTAAAGTCTTGGGCAATGGTCTTAAAAGCACTTGGAGGTTCATTTTCATTACACATAAATATAAGCTATAATTGATTACACCTTCTAACTAATTTAATATACGAGGTTATATTTTTTTAAATTTAACATTATATATAGAAATATTCCATTATTAAATTGTTGCATGAAAATATGATTATTATTTATATAAAAAATATATGTAAAAGAAAATTGTTTACAATTATTTCAAAGTCCTTTAATCTACACATAGTTATGTTTAATAACAATATAATATTGTTGTATAAAAAATATTATTATCATATATATATAAACAAAATAAAATATTATTCAAAATTTATTTTAAAAAGTCTTTCTAATCCATAATCCATATCCTATAGTTATGCTTGATAAAAAAATAAACGACATGAACATGATTTCTCATGTTCTTAAGAAAACCATAAGAAATCACTTATAGAATTTCTCCTATTTTCAAAAGTCCATACAAGTCCATGAGGTATCACCTTAAAACATTGTTGATATTAAAAGTCAACTTATGTTTAGAATAAGAATGAATGTTTGAATTGTGCCTCCTCTAACACATTGATAAATAATGTAAACATCTTTTAAAAATGGATTTCAAAGTGGATCATGCTTTCTTAATACTCAAGCATAAGGCATGTATCAACTCCTAGCATTAATAGACTTATCTTTGAAATACTATGTTTATGTGAATCAAGCTTTTTTATTAAGTGAATGAACAATAAGTTGGAAAACAATAATTTCAAGGTTTTTACATAGTCCAAAACTAGTGCATCATAAGATTATTTCGTTATTTTCTACCAACTTTATTAGAATTTTCAAGGCCAACAACTTTGTGTAATTATTAGTACCCCTACTTAGACTTGTTTTGAGTATTTAAATAAATGGTTAGTGTTGATATATAATGAACCTCCAAGAACATGGACAAAACCTAGATCTTGACTAGCTCCAACAAAGAAGCATTAAGACATAGAATAATTGATTTGAGGTCATTTTAATATTCTAGCGCTAAGAGGTTTGAAATAAATTTTAAAGATTCCAAACACAACTAGAATATGGGATGCACATTAAAAAGATGGAATTTATGTCTATTGAAATATATTTGCATTATAAGCTAATTAAATAACCCACACAACCACAAATGGAAAAGATCTAAATGTTGTCATGTCTTTATTTTGAAGGCAATTTTCTAAACCCTCCAATACACTAGGACCATGGAAACAATCTCTATAATTAGTTAATATCTCCATATCTACCCACACTTGAATAACATAAGTATGATACTTTAGTAAATTTCAATTTATATCGATCTCACTTCCATTTGCTAGATGTCCCTAAACAATTTAAACTTTGATTTTGAAGCACTTCTAAGGATAGCGCTTTGTTATAGAGCACAAACCACATAAATTTTGGGTTTTAAAGGGGCCTCTATCTTCCATAGTAACTTCCACCACCAAGCCTAATCTTCTCTATTAACATCTTCAATCAAATCTTTATAACCTAATCTCAGAGTGTATCCCCCCATTACAAGATTCCATTTTTTCCATTGATTTCCATACCAGAAGATGTACATAAATTATGTATGGACACAAATATTGATAAGGGTGACCTCGCGGCTTCTAAGCCTCAAATTCAAAGCCATGAATGCTCTTTTTTCTCATGGGAGTTGTATAGAAATAAGTTTCATATAGATATAGAACAACAAGGGGTGAAAGGAGGATAAGTCTACTAGATTGAAAGGTAACTACGATAAATGTTCTGACATCAACATTGATTTTTGCAGCTATAATGTACAAATGGTATCAAAGTTGTTTCACAGGAAAAAAAGTATAAGACTAATTTTTTCTTTTTGTAGATTTTTCAAGGAAAACAAATATGGTGGTATTCATAACCATTTTCTCAAAACAATTGTGTAGAATCTAATGAAACTAGTTGTATATCTAAGTTCTTCTTGAAAAAACACCCAATTTAGAAAAGAAAATCATAAAAATCAAAGTCCAAGAAACAGATATAGAGTTGATTTAAAAGAAATCAATTTCAGGGTATTATTTATTTATTTATTTATTTCATGACAACCACACAAGTTGCAAAGAAGGTATATTTTCATCAATTGCTCAAATTTCAACTAGATCAATACCACTAGATAGAGAACTTTAGGGGGTCTTCTTTGATGTATTATAGCTTAGGAGTAAGCTATCTACCTGACCATTTTCATCGAGGCCCACCTGACGCCGTCGGGTAATAGCTTACTCCATTACCTTTCTGTGAGACTAAGACCAACCGATTTCAACACCTACTTTCACACTAAATGTGCTCTCGAATTCATCCATCCATAAATTTAGCCATGAAAATTCTTGTTTTTTAAGTGCAAGTTTAAAATTGTAAGTTTTGATTGGAATTTTTATAAAAATTACAAATGTATGTTTAGAATTGTATAATTTTAGTCAAATCCATAAAAATAACTGGAAAGATCTAAAACTTGGAAGGTTTTACCAACTTTCTTGTAATAATTAATCAACTCCTTTGTTTGTTTTATGGAACCTGATCGAGGTTTAAACCTTGGATTCTTTATCCTTCATGATCACGGAGGTTAAAGTTTTAAACTAGCATACACACAGAACATTAGCGTTATCAAATCCATAACAATTGAATTTCAAATTACAAGTTTTTAGAACACAATTTCAGATTAGGTTTAGATCGATTCAGCCTGTAGATTCAATTTGATTTGGTAACTTAATATTCTTCGTTATTGCATTATATCATAGTGTAATAATAGTTTGTTATAGAATTGATCTGCAATGAAAATGTAAGAAAAGAAGCAGAATCTGCTATTCTTGGTCTCACTGTCACAGAAAGATAACGGAGTAATATATTACCAGATGGATTCAAGTAGGCCTCGGTGCAAATGGTCGGGTAGATAGCTTACTCCTTATAGGTCATACTACAACCATTGAAAATTTTTCACCTCATATCCCTAGCTACATAAAGGAACCATAGTCAAGAGTAAGTAATTTTCTTTAAAACCCTAGTTTTTGTTGCAAGCTTTCCTCCAAGTAAGTTTCTTTTTACAAGAAAAGTTGAGGATATTAGGGAGCTCATACAAAGTTGGTTCCACTTTTTAGTGCCACTTTAGAAATCGGAAACGCACTTCCAAAATGTAAATATATAACGCATATGCGTTATGGATGCTATGTTTGGAAAACTCGAGTCCAAAGACAAGTCTAAGGTTAGTTAATCAATATTGCATGTGCGATATATCGCATATGCATTTTTAAAGAGTTAAAAATCGCGAGTGCAATTTGTAAAACCAAAAAAATAAAAACAGAGGCCGTGGGCCTCAATTTATTATTTGCACAGTGAAGGTGATATCGGGACAGTGAAAAACTGTAGCAGTGAAAAATCACACCAAGGTTTTGCGTTAGAGGCTTTGGAGGTGCCTTTGGAGGGTAGTATGCAGTTTGCCAATTCAGAACTTGGCTCTAATGAAAGGTAAGTACTCATACCGTCCACAATTGTTTTCAATATTTGTTTCTTTTAGTAATTTCATAGTTTTTATATTTGCTAAAACGAATTTAATAAAAAAATTGAATTAAATCAAAGAATGATATATTAAAATTTTTTGTAATTTGTTGTTTTAATCTTAACAGATAACAAAAATGTTGAAGATACTGTGCAAAATGAACCCATTAATAACCAAGAACCAAACCCAAACACAAACCCAAAAACAGAGGGGGAACAAGACCAGAATTCACAAATTCTGGCTCGTTTGGGTGCATTGAGGCGCCTTAGCTCATCGTTTAGAGGGGGGGACCATTTGAGACAATCATTAGCCGAGGCATTGGACACCATAACAAACACAATTTCCAATTCCCAAGGAGATATGTACAACATTAGCTTGTACAGAGAATCCATGAGGCAATACTATGCCGATGGTTTGAGCTATATAGACATCAAAAAGCTAAAGATAACCAAAGACCAATTGTTTTCATTATTCTAGGACCCTAGCACCGGATCGGTTCCTCCCACCAGTCGAGCACACATTTCCATAGATGGGTGCATGGAACCAAATGTGAAATCAGATTGGATGGATCACTGATACATGGTATTTGATGAAGACCCTCATGGGAATAGAGACATCCCTTTCTATTTACCGAGGAAGTTTTATGCAGAATTTATCTTGGGGAAACATGTTGAGTATTTTGATATTTTAGAGTTCCAAGATGTGGGTCATGGGATGCCCCAAGATAGGGAAGGGGCTAGGACTGATCCTAACTGAGTGCCATTCCCTCCACGCACACCAAAACCCCCTCAGGTATATCCTCATGCGGGTCCTATGATTGATGATACACAAGAGGCCTTATTCGACTTGGAAGATACATTACTTCAACATGGGATTGTTGTACAAGACAATGTAGGACAAGGGGTTGGCACTTCTGAGGCTGTCCCATCCCACACTAAGGATCCACTTACTATGTCTCCAGACCCTACTAGAGGTACAAATCGCATGGGAGACACTGAGGGTTCATAGCGTCGTGTTATTCCACACCCTTACACAGCGTTTGGAGCCATATGCTATGGCCCTGCTTCATATTTCCGGGATGATGGATTACTCCGATATGTAAGTAAAACTCATTCTTTCCATATTATATTTTGTTTTATATCACAATTTTAAATTATTTCATAATTTATTTCTATTTAATTATCTAACAAATTATGTGAACAAATATACAGATGGTGTCCCATCACACCCCAAATTCACATAGTCCGACCATTGATGTTGATAACATTGATGCAGCGGTCAATGTTGCATATGGTTTTGGTGCTTCACCATTAGTTGTAAGAACTTTAATTTTTAATTTGTCATCGTTATTTACATATTTATAGTAGAGATTGCAACATTCAATATGTCTTAATCTGGGTACAATATGTTTTATACAGGGTGGGTACAATGAGTTTGTGGAATCTCAGCCAAGTCCCTCGTATATAGAGGAAGATTCCCAGACACAAGTACTATTTTAATTATGCTTTTAATAATTCAACATTAATGCTTTTAATTATTAGAAATTTTCTAATTGTATGTTTATTTTTTGTTACTTAGCATGATATCTATGCCACCGGAATGACCTTTTTGATTGTGGACCCACCTCCCCCCCCCCCCCCCCCCCATGTACATGTATGTTTCGCTTTCTTTGAAAAAATCATTTTTCGTCCATCTTGTATATGTCTTGTTTTCTTTGTATTATCTGACATTGACATATGTTAATTTATGTAGGAATCTATTGAGTCAATGGTGCTTAAAGAGCACCAAATCCAGGTTTTGGGTGACCCACCTCTCTCCCCTCACCAGGTACATGTATGTTTCGCTTTCTTTGAAAACATCATTTTCCGTCCATGTATTATATGTCTCATTTTATTTGTATTTTCTGACATTGACATATGTTAATTTATGCAGGAATATATTGAGGAAATGGTGCTTGAAGATCACCAAATCCAGGTTTTGGGTGACCCACCTCTCCCCCCCCAGGTACATGTATGTTTCTCTTTCTTTGAAAAAGTCATTTTCCTTCTATGTAGTATATGTCTCATTTTATTTGTATTTGCTGACATTGACATATGTTACTTTATGAAGGAATCTATTGAGGCAATGGTGCTTGAAGAGCACCAAATCCAGGTTTTGGGTGACCCACCTCTCTCCCCCCCTAGGTACATGTATGTTTCGCTTACTTTTGAAAACATCATTTTCCATCCATGTAGTATATGTCTCATTTTATTTGTATTTTCTGACATTGACATATGTTAATTTACATAGGAATCTATTGAGGAAATGGTGCTTGAAGATCACCAAATCCAAGTTTTGGNAACTTACTCACGTACAGTAAGTAAAAATGTTATATTGGTTTGGAATTTGAACAATTGTACATAGAATTTTTATAGGTTGGTAAACTAACTTACAAATTTTGGTTTGTCTATAGTCTTCACTAATGTGACCCATCCCTCTTGTTCAGTGTTAGGGATCACCACTTAGCAGCCGAAAATAAATCTAGACTTCTCAGAAGACATTGACAATGGCAATGAAAAGGGGGATATATAGAATAAATGTATAGGGGGGATACATACATGTAACCTTTTGTTTGTATACACATAGATGTACAGTTTGATCCACTTTTTTGTATTATGGCCATGTGGCATGCCAATTTTTGTAACATTATTTGTATACACATAGATAATATAAAGCAAGGTTCAAATTTATACATATATGGTTGACTTGATTTTGGAACATGATATGTGTGATTCACCTATGTGATATTAAGATATGTGTGGTTCACCTATGTGATAGTATGATATGTGTGGTTCATCTATGTAATATTATGATATTAAGATCAAGAAACCATTAAGTAAGTCATGGGAGATAATCACTAGACACCATAACCATAACCATACCATACAACTACTTAAATTCAACTATCATCAACTTTTTAACATTATGGCTATCCTCAACTTTTTAACATCATAACCATACCATACACTAACATCATAACACTAATATCATAACATCATAGGCACACCACTAACATCATAACATCATACATGTGTTTCTACTTCTAAGTCATGCATGCATGTGAACTTCCACTTGTGATCCATGTTCAACCCTATTCATTTTGTTTCATGTATGTGCATAGCCTACTTATATGGTCTTTTGGTTTCTACTTAAATGATACTAATCAATATAATGATCTAAACCTAAAGATACAAACATCATACCATACTAACATACCATACCATACTAGTATACCATACCATACCCTACAATACTAACATACCATACCATACTAATATACCATACCATACCCTGCAATACTAACATCATACCCTACAATACCCTATGATTCTAACATCATACCATACTAACATACCATACCTTACTAGTATACCATACCATACTAGTATACCTTACCATACCCTACAATACTAACATACCATACCATACTAATATACCATACCATACCCTACAATAATAACATCATACCCTACAATACCCTATGATACTAACGTCATACCATACTAACATACCATACCATACTAATATACCATACCATACCCTACAATACTAACATCATACCCTACAGTACCCTATGATACTAACATCATACCATTCTAACATACCATACCATACCCTACAATACTAACTACCATTGTAGTTCATGAAACCCTAGTTGGCTTTTCAATTTATACTTGTACATGTGTTTCTAGTTCCATCTCATAACTTGTAAAGAGGTCACAAAACCCTCGTTCCATCTCATAACCCCTCAACCCTAGTTATAGCATGCAATTTGTAGTTCATGAAACCCTAGTTGGTTTTCAATTTGTACATGTACATGTGTTTCTAGTTCCATCTCATAACTTGTACTTGTACCTCTTTATAGCATGCAAATTGTAGTTCATGAAACCCTAGTTGGTTTTCAAATTGTACATGTACATGTGTTTCTAGTTCCATCTCATAACTTGTAAAGAGGTCACAAAACCCTACCTCCGTTTTCCGAGCTATGTCCAGTTGAAAGTTGCATGAAAATGTCGTTCAAGGAGACTTGGTGACTTTTGGTATGGGAGCGGAAAAAAAAACAGAGCAACAAAATTGCATGTCGTTGGCTCCTACAAGCTTGTATGGCCAAGGCTGATATATGAACCCTACCAACACAGCCATGGTCGAGGGTTTTCATGCGTTGACCCACCAATGTTAGAGTTGCAAGAGTTGACCTAGCAATGTAATTAAATGTACATTAATATAAAAAACATTAAAAAAAGTAAATTTCAACAACTCGAGAGCGTGTTATTTTCCAATTTTTATTTGTTGGTGTCTAAAGACACCGAATTGTTCTTGGTGCATCCAATGTGCCATAGATGGTGTTTGTATCCTAGGCACACGAAAGGCTAAACATTAGTACTCTCATAAGAAAATAAAGAGAACCCAATGAAAATGTGCAAACATGATTTATAGATAACTCACTTGAGGTTGTACGATCGTGTTTATAGTGTCCAGTATCCTCTGAATAATATTATGTCTGTGAATGGTATCTGTAAATCATATGTTTATTACATTGGGAATAAACTAAAGATAAATAATTGAAATTGTGCTTCAGCATGCACTTGAAAGGTTAAATAATGCACCTGACAATCTAGCCACACTTTACAATCCAGTAACACTTGACAATGCACTCACTCAAGTAGGCCATCTAGATCATCTCTACTGCCGATGGTGTCCATCAATCTTTTGTGCTCTATATGAGGTAGCAAATATCATACATGTGACTTGTTTTTGTTCGAAAGTGTGCGTAGCTTGATGTTTATACCAACTACTAGGTTGGTGAAGTGGTATACAATAGCTCCTGCTCTATAATCCCAATAAACATACCCACCCTTCCTTTTCTGTTGTGATACTAATGTCAAGTACTCCCCTTTTATAACCATCGAGCTAGTTGGGAATTCAATATTTTCATCATCTATAACAAGTTCGAGAATGGTTTGTTTCCCCTCTAAGCAACGTGCCAACCAATAGTCAGAACTCCATTCATTATTTTTTGGGGCAACCACTGCATATATCTGACATGTGAAAGGAAATAGGTCAAGTTAACAATACATAAATTAAATTTCTAATTTAGTTACTACTAATTTAGTTTTTTGTACATGCTTGTATGAGATCTGATATGTGATCATAGTCTGTAGAAATGTGTGTATGATCATATTCCAAATGGTCTATTTCATTAGCCCCTTGAAATCGGTGCCAAGTGTCACTTGATCCCATGTATCAAATATATCTTTATACTCACAATCATCCCATTCATCGATGCTACAAGAACTGCAAAAGCAAGCCCTCAATCTTGTCCAAATTTGTAGGGTCGAGTTGTTTGAGCTTCTAATTGAATGAAACTGTCGAGTTCCATGTAGTGTGTTCATCCGATGTGCTTGGGATCGATCCACATTGGTCACCTCCCAGAATATTCTTCACACTAGGTGTTTCCTTGTCGCTTGTTCTCCCATGACAGATACACACCATTTCACTATAGATGCATCGTCTCGAAGGAGAGCACCTGTAAACTTCATCTCTTCCCTTCGAAAGGCAGTTTTTATGCATGCACGAGCACCATTGTGCTCTCATTTTCCATTACCAGTTTCAAAGTAGTTCCATATATGTGGCACCTTGTATTTTATGTGCAACAAACACAACCATTGAAATACACGTGCATTCTTGAACTATCCAGGACAACCATCTGACCAAATGAAATGGCGATAGAATGGTATATCCATAGCTATCACATGATCATAGAATAATTTAAAGTAATGTTGCATGTAATGGATTTCATGGGTCCGCTCGTCACTTATGTAGAAGTGACTTTCTTTCAGTATCACACGTTTCTCTTCATTGCTATCTGGCCCATTTCGATACGTGATATGGACCATTATGCTCACTTGCTCTAAGTGATAGTATTCACTTTGTATTTCATTTTGTGGTTGTAGGGTGTAATTTTTCACAAATCCAACCACCGATGGTATTGTTCCGAGAGGGAAGGTGTGCCGACATATTCTGAATTGCTCATCTTACCACCATGCCATATCGACATGTTGAATGTACTGTTGGATCTTTCCTTGAAAATCTGAAATAAAATAACCAAAAAATAATGTACTGTAATGTAATGTACTGTTGGACCTAGTGTAAAAAAATAAACAATATTAAAAAACAACATAAAAATATGTACATGTTGTCACCAACTTAATGTACATGAAGTCACCAATTTAATCTTTCTTCTTTCTTTGCCATCATGTAGCTGATATGTCTCGTACTGATAGTTCTTCTTCTCGATAATTGCATTCCCGAATGCTTCATCTTCACTCTCATGAATGAAATCAGTCCATAATGATAGCCCTCCACAAATGTTGCAAGAACCCTCTACACATTGTTTTAAGTAATGTGTCTTCCCATCTTGTCTCAGACATATAATGCTATGGATGAAATCTCTGAATGACATTGGCGCTATTGTACTTGAGCATTCATGCACATGGTCAGGATGCAAAAAATGAAGTATATGTGCAAATGTATGATAATATAGATAAAACTCTATGTGGTATCTAAAACAACAAGTGTTCCAGATGCTATTGATTCTAACATACCAAGGATTTCATTTTTCAAAAGATCATTGCCCGAGCCTTAGCTCTGCATGGGAAAATTTAAACATCTTGAACAATTGAGTTTATGTCATGTCAAGATAATGTTTAACATGAGTTTCATTGTTCATAGAACCCCTACATTGTTTTAACACATCCTTTGTGTTAGAAGAAGGCCTAGTGTTATCGTGCCAAAACATGTGCACTAGTCCCTTCACTACTTCGACTAACTTCATGGCTTTACAG
This sequence comes from Pseudotsuga menziesii, assembly GCA_001517045.1. Taxonomy (NCBI): domain Eukaryota; kingdom Viridiplantae; phylum Streptophyta; class Pinopsida; order Pinales; family Pinaceae; genus Pseudotsuga; species Pseudotsuga menziesii. Next base: position 257,701 of record LPNX010682331.1, on the reverse strand, counting down.
GGAAACCTACCACTAAATGCCCATAATGTTTCCATTTTTCCCTCTACATCAAGGATGTCTCTTCTTACTGAATATTTTTTCAGTGTCTTTGGATGTAAATGAACAATTTTTGATGTGCATTTAAGTAAACGGCATTGTCTTGTGGATCTACATACAATTGATTTAGCCAATACGCGACGATCCACATTATAGTCCTATGAACAAGGTTTTTTACCAATCGATGTGAATGAAACAACAAGAGATTTAACAATGTGATTACTTGATTCAATATTATTCAATGTTCATATGCCTAAATTTCTTCTAAAATTGCCATATTTATAGATTTAAGCAAATCTAAAAACAATTGGAATTTACCGCCTTCGGATTTGTTATCAAAATATTGTTTCATTATTTGAGAACAATGAGGAAGGATAGTGCGTTTAGCCACCTTACCTTCCATGGAAGTCAATTCACTCTCGTCCACTTGTATGCGTTTAGGAGTTCTCTTTCGTTTTGATGCGAGATTTCTTGCCATTTGAAATGTTGGAGTAACGTTTACATCCACTACAGGATGACAACTTCGATTAGGAGATTGAACCACCTAGCATGGTTGTTGCTGAGTCACATTTTCATCGGGAGTAAAATAATTATTTAACTCTTCACAAGATTGTCCATTTAATAATGGATCAATAATATCATCTCCCTTATAACCAACTTCCTTTAATGTTGCATTATCTTCCTCAACCTCTACGTTAGGTATCTGTTGAACGGGAATGGGAACTATTTGCTCATCTAATGAATGCTGATGATTTCTTGAATCTTCCCTCTTTTTTTCTTTTTTATTTTCAGCTTCTTTCAGTGTAATCACCTTCCTCACTGACTTTTGACCTCTATTACGTACATTCCCCATTGAAATCCACCCAAACTTGTACAAAACCTATGGATTTGTGTAAGTAATGATTAAATTGCAGGTTGAATAGTTCTTTGTGTGCGGGTTTAGAAAAATTATGTCTTTTGCTACAATAAACCTGGCCCACAACATGCAACCCAACATTTTTTATATAACACATATCGCATATGCGATATAACACATGTCTGTTTTATCGCATATGCGCTTTATCACATATGCGATATGGATACACTGCTTTTTACTTAACAATAAGTTTGTATTACGTGATCGCCAAATCGCATATGCAATTTAGTGCATATAAAATATTAAACTTGACTTATCCATGCTTGGATACTAGTTATCCATTCACGGGCTACCACTTATATATATATATTGTTTATTTCTAATTTTGAACGACTGCCATAGAATCAATCTCTATAGTCCTGGTGCATAGATGAAAAAACATAGGTGGTAGTCCACCCCAAATCTCAAATAAAAATGTCTATGGACTTAAATATGTTAAACATCTATAACCTTCTAATGGACCCCATACCAATGGTTAAGACCTCCAGACCTATCCTTGGACATTGGTAGTGTCTGTAGAACTATCTCTTGTTTGGAAATATTCATAATGGTTCATATATGACCATGGTCAACGCCTCCTGAAAAATATTCAATGCATAAAATGGACTAATGGCACATATATCCCACATTAAGGCTAAATATCTCCTTTAAAGGGCATGTGTAGTGGTTTAAGACTTGTTTATGTTACACTATTGTCCCATTACCATGGTTAAGACCCTGAGACCCATCCTTAGTGCATAAAACCTCATAATGACACCCATATCCCACTAAAGGCCAAATATTCCATCTATAAGGCATGTGCGTTGATTTTGGGACTTATTGTCTACTTTTCCATGGCTATAGTCAATGTCTAGAGACCCATCCCTCCCATCCAAAAACCTATAATGGCACCCTTATCCCATTATAATACCATTTAGACTCCTAATATTCCACCCAAACGGTTTATGGGGTGGCTTATGGCCCAACGTTACATTGGTTAAGAGGGTGGGGGAGTCAAAGGAGGGAGAGGAAGCTATAGAGGGAATCATGGGAAGGAGGGATGGGTAGGGGACATATATGGGGGGGATGAAGGAAGGAGAAATATAAGGGGAAGGGAGGGATGGGTATGGGAGAGATATGAGGGGGGGATGGAGGGAGGACAAATATAAAGGGAAGGGATTGGTGGGAGGGGAATAAATATAAGTGGGAGGGAGTAGCATGGGGTCATAGACATTGTCAAGGAATGAAACCTCTACTTTAGGCCCTAAATGAAGCTTCTAGGAATCTAGGACCACCAATAACACCTTAAACCACCATATGTTACCTCTTGAGGCCATTCTTAGCTTTGTGTGTGGGAATTGACACCATTAGGTTTTTTTAATCACTAATGATGGGTTTTAATCACTAATTATTTATTATTATTTTTCTAAATGACACATGTTAGTTTTTGAAAATAGATACATCGATTGTTTTTTATATAACTTTTGATTGCCTTCACCATTTGCCAAGGAAACTATATGGTGCACTAGAAGAGAGCAAGCTATACAATATTATATATAGAAATCAAACATTTCATTAATTTTTGCCTCTAAAGTGTTGCACCCGCACATAACATTTTCATTTCGATATTTTCTAACTTCAATAATAAATAAATAAATTCATGAAAAATTATGAATAAATAGTTGCACTAGGCCCATATGTCCTTTACATGTCTGCAAGAGTTTATCCAAAATTGACATCATTTACCTCATATATTTCTGCACCCGCACAAACATATATGTTATGATGTGCTGAAATTTTGAAAACCCAATTTCACGGAAACTAATTTTATAATCATTTACCCACATTTTTTGTGCATAAATGTTATATATTATGAAATATGATTCAATTACCTATATTTTGTCTTTTTACTTCATCTTCAAATATGTTATGAAAGTACCCCTAATTCTCACCAAAAGTCAGAGGTTCCAGGTTTTTCCAGTATTATGTGGCATATAAAGTGTCTTTAAAGGAGTCCATGATTGTGCATCAGCCCATTAGTATTGAAGAACACAAGCATTTGACAAAGTTAGCTTGGAAACAACATTGCAGAGTAATGTTGCACTACAATGTTCAAGAATATGTTGCAATAATGTTGTTGTTACTTAACCATGACAAGATGAAGGCACTTTTAGATGAAAGTATCAACAAATGTTGTAATACAAGTGGTCTCATGTTAATAAAAAAGATAAGAGAAACCACTAAGGATTTATTTTCAAGTGAGCACTTGTTATTACAAGTTCATGGATGTCTTTAAGAGGAAAATATAAACTCTAGTAGCAATTGCATAATTTCATCAATTTTAACTTGGATAAAATATTACAAGTCCCATCAAATAATAAATAAATCACACATGTTGAGGGTGAGAATAGTTCAAATTTTTAAATATTTGAATATTAAATATGTGTTGCATTCATATTTTTACTCTATAGATATGGATGATGTGGATATTATTTTAGGACATTATTGGATGGATTCACAACAATTATTATTATTGTATAAAAGAATTTTATCATGCTTTGATACAAAGAAAACACAAATTACATTGACGATATTTCTCTTACTGAGCAAGAAGTGACCAAGGGGGCACATGAATAAATCCTTACAAATAAACTGATTGAAGTTCCTATATACATAATAGATAAAGAGTTTGGCATTGAATCATAAGAAGGGTTTACATAACATCCCAAGGGAGTGCCCCATGAAGGGCATAGAAAGCAAAAAATAATCTAAGGAGCTACATGAATCACATGTTAAATAATCAAGTACTAAAGAACTACTAGCTAACGTTGTTATATATATAACCAATGACACCAATATAAGAAACAACGGTGATCAAGGCAAGGTTGTGAGTCTCAACAAACTTATTATGGACCAACATGGAACCAAAAAGGCACCTAGTATGTGCTGATATTTGTAGCTCAGACATGTATTTTCATGGGGTGGCGTCTTTACCATGAGAATCATCACTGTGACCTCTCAGGTACTTAGGAAATTCACTTTAATTAAAGGACTTATAAAAGTGAACGACCCTTTTATAATAAATTGGGGTTAATTTGGATAAAATCCTAAGTTTTTAGGTGTTAGTACTGATTTAAGTTAATAACATTAATCTTATCTCTTATTCTCAAGTGAATGGGATCTAATATTAGTCATGGAATTTAGGGTTTTGATTCATCCCAAAAGTATAAAAGGAAGAGGGGAGAGGAGAAATACACAAGAGAGACACTCAAGCATTGAGTAAGAATTAGGAGAAGGAATTTTTTATTTCAGTCTCTTGGGCAAGGTGAATAAGGACTTTCATCCAAGTGGGAAAGAAGGAGTTTCTGATTTCCAATCCAAGGAGAAAAGGAAATATCAATCTAGGAGCGACAAGAAGTCGTACTAGCCATGGATAATTTTAAGAACACCCCCAAAATTTATATGTATAATAAATGGGTGAATCTCCCTAATATATAGGAAAAATTGAAGGCTATTTTATCAATAATATATAAATATGGATAATATTTTATTCTATTATAAAATCTTGAAAAATATTGGTGAATATTTCACTAAACTATAAGATATTGCAAACCCCCCTTGTAGGTACCTATGCGGGCAGTTTCCACCCCCCCCCCATAGGTTCCTACAAGGGAGGTTCTAAACCACCCTAAAAACATATATTACAAACCTTTGGGGGCAGTCTTAACAACCCCCCCAAATAACATCGACGCTAAAAGTTTTGAGTTTTAAGGGCGGTTTTGGAAGAGATCAAAACCAATGTTAA
>LPNX010682331.1:231032-252793 GCA_001517045.1 Pseudotsuga menziesii | reverse complement strand
CCCCCCCCCCCCCCTCCCTCAAATTCTTTACAAACCTTTGGGGGTGGTTCTGAACCCCCCTCATATAAACTTACAAGGGGGGTTTGAACCCCCCTCATAGTGACACATGAAGTCAGTTTAGAACCCCCCTCATAGAAACATACAAAAATGGTTTGAAGCCCCCCAATAGCCATAATTAATTATAATAAAATACATTTGATTTAAAATACCAATATTGCAATATCATTAGGGAATAGAGGAATTGAACCACAACCTCCTGCTTGTAAGGCATATGCTCTTCCATTGAGGTAACACCCTTCAAGTATTCGAGACATTTGACAATGATTGCATATTCCATGACAAGGGTACAGTAATTAAAATGGGATGGCTTATACCATATGTATTATGTAAACAATAAAGAACAAAGAGAAGGTTTGTTTCATCATCAAACAAATTTGCAAAAGGTGTCATTTAAGCTAAAACACTTGCCAACTATAGAAGGCATCTTACATGTAATTGTTCAATAGTATTATGCCCAGTATGGAGGTCAGATGGAGGACATCTTTTACTTATATTAGAAACATAATTACACACAGTGATCATTTCCCTAACTAGGAGTTTGATTAATGATATTACATACTACATATTTGTGATAAAAATATGTTAAAATCAACAAAAAACAACAAAGCTGATAAGAATTTACAAGATTACTAAGAACGTAGCACATACATCTACCTCTGCGATTAAAGAACTAATGAAAAAAAGGGATTTGTAACTCTTTTCAATGCATCTATTCAACGTAGATGCCAAACACTATAGATCAAGTTTCCTTGCTTCAAGGGTCCAAATAAATATCCCAATGCTCCTTGTGAGAATCCTATTTTTTTTTATGAGTTTCACTGGTAATGTACAACTATAGTGACCAAATAACCCAAAGAAAAAATGCAAGTTAGTCCCAAAAACTTTTTTCTTCCATGTTGTCTCTTCAACACTGCACACATATGTAGCCTACAATACAGGCTAATGCAAAGTATAGTCACATAGTTAAAGAGAAATTGACTCCCTAGAATTATTCTAGTAGAACTTCATTGTGATCCTAGCCTCCTACTATAGAAGAAACTATCACCTACTGATAACATGCTTTATTTTAAAAGAACAAGTTTGCGGGAATGCAAATATTTAACTTTCCATATAAGATGGGAGCTACCAATAAGAATCCATAAAATACTTATATTTGCAAATCTTAGACATGTTCAATATATTTCATTGCTCAGTTTATGCAAATAACATTGATGTATATACCACCTACAAGAAAAGTAACTATGTATGTTGATTAACAAGATAAGTAATATAATTTATTTTCAAATACTAAATCCACAATAAAAACAGAACTATTTGCATCTTTAATCAGTTACCATGGAGGTACATGACACTTTGGATTGCTCGAGAAGAATGATAAAATCATTTATTAGCTATTAAACTTTAAAGATGAAATCATTTATATACAATAGAAATTATTTAAAAAAATCAAAGGGCATATATAGCTACTTTTTTTGTCACCTAAGGATTTATTGGAATTATTTTGTTCCTTCCATGGTGGAGACAAAACCATGCTTCTCTTAATGCAATAGCACTTAAAGGAGAGTAGATATAATCTAAAAATTATGGTAGGTTAGATGATATTTTTAACTATCACTCCGAAATCCTTTCGCCTCTGGACATGACATATTTGATAGAAGATCCACCAAGGCACCCATTCAAGATAATGATAGATGTTTCTCCCAATACATGTTATTATGTATATCAGTATATTCTTCAATCCCACTTTCTATACAAGACTTATTAAAAGATACTAAACGTATTGTGCCCATCTCTAATCCACAGAAAACAAAATAATATTTCTAATTTTCCAAAAGCAATGATGTATTTTGTAGTTGTAAAATATATATAAAAGTGGGCTAGTATGTAATGCCCTTTTCTGGAACTCAGTTCTTTCCAAGTCTCTCTTTATGAGTTTTGATTTCATTTTAAATTGCAATCAGTCTCTAGAAATGCAAAAGCTAGTGCTGTCATTACTAAGCAAAGTCGTTTGAAATGGTTATTCCAGGTAGATTTAATTTCTTCATAACTGAAAAAATTATAGCCAAACTCTTATTTTGTCAATGGAAGTATGTTTAAACATTTTACCTCTCATATTGGAGGATGAGAATGTAACAATTTTGCATGGGATTGATGCAATACTGCATTTCAAAGTGCATGGATTATAGAGAAGGGCGACCAGGTCGATTCACCCATGTCTAGGGAATAATCAATATGCAACAATGAAGTTATCCTTTACACCTTATGCTTTGAGATGTAAATGTGTTGCAACATATGATACATATCAACACTTTGATCCCCTCTGAATTGAAGTAAGTCTCATGCTTTATTAATGTAGTTTCGGCCCTGCTTTTTGAATGGTTCACTTAAACAAAAGTACAGTTTGTGAGGGTGTGAGATTGAGTTAACTCTTGAATGAATGGCTCATGGGATAGAGCATATCCATTCCTAGAGCAGTGAATTTCATACCCAAACATTGTCAGGGTTATTTTATTTTTTTCCAAAAAAGAAAGTGATATTTCAATTTTCTATTCATAGTATGAATTGAAATTACATTATTTATGTTCCTTACAACCTCTAGCATATACAAAAAACACTAATTTATCCTTAATTCCTAAAGGAGTTAGACCAGAAAATTACAGACTCCCCTTGACTAAAAACTATGCACTGGGTAATTAGTATTAAAGTTCAGTCCTCTCTAGAAGAAATTCACCAGAAAATGGAAAACATAGAGAACCCTTACAAATTTTCCTAAAAGCATTTAACTGATAGAGAGAACACTATAGGAAACAACCATATTAGAAATGAGATAACAAAAGAGGAGACATATTTTCCTCCTCTAAAGTCCTCCAGCACCAAAGAACCTTCAGAAAAATGAACTGCCTCTTTGGATAAGGAATCTGCCAGTATGTGCATATCCTTATACCTGTGCTTGAAAGAGACTTCATCAAAAGAGTTTACAACCAACTTAAACACTCATCCAAGGGGCCTAAGAAAAAGGTTTGACAATTTCAGATCATCATTTATTTAGTGAATGATTAGACTTCAGGATTTTTTTAATTCCTCAAGGATAGAAGATTTCAAAGATCATGAAATATAGGAGGCATTTTTGGCTCAACTTGATGTGAAACTGAAGAAAAGTAATTTTGTGTCCCAAAAGAGGCCTACACAGGTACAAGCATTCCAAAGGGAAGTTGGTTGAAGGATTATTTAGACATTTGATGGTGTTTTGAGTTGTTTTATTCCTCCATAGATACCTGGTTGATTTGTATCCCCTCTATTCTCATCATGGGCTCTACAAACTCTTTGTTTATACTTTATATTGATATGGGTGTCCCTATAATTGATAACACATTTTGGGAAATAATGGTAGAAAGCAAGAAAAAATACAGAAAAAATGTGGGGGTTGTGGGACAGATGAGGGAAAGGATTCCAAGTGATTGGAAATGTATTTTGTTTCATTTCTACTTGTCCTTGTATTTCCAGAGCACCAAGTATGTGGCATACCTAAGCTACAAGATATTCCCATATAGAAAAAGTTGTAAGCAAGGATACAAGTTTCATTTTTTCCAGTCTTTAGTCTCCATTGAATACTCTCCTTCAGTATAATCAAACAACGATGGTTTGTAGCAAGACACAAAATTCATTCAATTCTTATTTTTGTATTCAAAGGTTCCAAACCAAGAATCATTTTTATTATAGTATTTCTATCTTTCAAAGATATTTATACATTGGTAGTAGTTTATTATTTAGCATGGTTTCAATATCTATAAATGCATAGACATTGGACTTCACTTATCTTGTAAAAATATCTTGCATGAGAGGATACACTGTTGAATAGAGGCTATGAAGTGACTATGTTGAATGCATACATTTGTAGGATTTTCATGGGCCAAGGGTATGTGTTGTTGGAAATTTTTTCTTTTGGGATTTTATCATTGGATAGTTGCAGTCATAGTTTGATTCAATGTTAATAATATTTTTATCCTCCACCATGTATGTTTTTTATCAACACCATTTTTAAAATACTATCTTTGGTGGAATATCCTCTTTTGTACTATAATTTATACCAATATATGCAAGAAAATGGAGTATGAGAGTAATGTAAATGACAAACCTGTACAACTAGATTCCATCCATTGTCTTGGTAGTGCTAACATTTCCACATAGTACATCCATGGAGAAACTATATATTTGATCATTCCCTCTTTGCTTATGCCATCTTGACATTTTAAGGGTCAGTTGTGATATTGAAATATTTAGTATATAGAGATGGAAGACTTACATAAATAAATGTTGCTCTAATCAAACAAGCTTCTACTGAGTTTGTAGGTTTGGCAGAAGACTACAACTCCTCTACATGGTGATATTGAATGTGTATGATACACTTATTTCAATACCATCCCTAAACCAGGCATGCTCCTACATCAATAATTATGACTAAAATGTCCCTAGGCATGAATGATGAAGTTTGTATAGAAATTTCCTTCAAAATAAGAATAATACTATCCTGCTAGCAACAAAAAAATCATCAAATTGTCAACAAAATTACAATAATAAATCAAAGATATTAGATATCCATAAGAAAAGAAATGGTAAAAGGATAACCAACTTTTTATTCCTCACATTTTCAAAAGAAATTGCCACACTGATTCATTGGAAAGTTACTAATTCCATAACTTGCTAATACATTCTAGCTTGTATTCATTGGAAATTTACTAATTCCATATGCGTGCTTACCATGATTGAGCTTGAATGTGCTTTGATGGAACTGAACTAACCAGGTTTAAAAGAATTTGGTTGATTTTCTCGACATAACTTTGACAAAAACGTTGCTTTTCCTCTTGAATGCAGTATAGGGATAGAGTATGGGAACCACAAACTTGGATACCAACCAAATCCAATGCCTTCATGAGACAAATTGGTTGGCATATACAGAAACTAATATGAGTCTTCCAAAATATTTCATATCCAGCACATAAATACAATTCCTTCAATGCACATGGTGTTGAGCGCTCTCACAAGGATATGTTGTCATTTATAGAATATTTATAATTTTAGAGACTTAATTTTAGAAGTGTTACGTTTAGAGAATGTTATTTGTGTACATGGCTATTTTTTGAAAAAGTTCCATGTTATTTTTTAAATATTCCTATTTTTAGAAAAGCGAGATTTCTGTTTCTAGAATTTTATGTTTTTTGAGAAGATAAGAGTGCTTCCCTATTATTGGGCATTTCTTGAGTTGAGACTTTCATGAAGGATAAAAGCACTTTAAACTTTAAAGATGAATCAAATTCTTTCTGTCGTCAATAAAGAAAACTAGATTTAGCTTAGGCCCTAGGGAGATGCCCTAAAATTGGAATAGGGTGCATGTATTTAAACCAACAAAATTAGTTACAATTCTAATTCATAATTAACACGACCACCATATTGGGATGTGCCTCTCTTAAAAGAAGACTAAAATAGCAGGAAGAAGGTATCATTTGTATGTAGGTTATATGAGTCCAAGTACTACTCCAAAATCAACATATGAAATTATTACCATATGCATCCTTAAAAACACTGTAGAGTCTAGACACCTAACACATATACACAAAAGTGACCATAGCATGTAAGTCCTGTCTTTGGAAATATTTCCCAGCAGTTCTAATTTAAGGCAACCCATAGAAAGATTGACAAGATGGTTACATTCACAAGGTAAGCCATTATCGAATTTGTGAATAAAAACAATGATCAACAATATTTGTAGCGCTCATCTCCACATACATCCCACAAATCGACAAAAAAATACGTCTTTTTCTCCTTTAGTACTTGTAGAATAGCTAGTAGAACATCATGAGGTCTTCACGTAGTGAAACTATGTCTTAGTGCCTTCATTCTTGGGATATTAAAGAATACCCATAATTTCACTAGATATTGATGACTACTTACAAAAATCCTTTTGTTGAGCCCCCCTCCCAATACACATTTCCAATTAAAAAACCCTTATTTTTACAATATATTCCTTATTTCTACGAGAAACCCCTTTTTATACCCCCAATACCTATAAAACCCCCATACCCTTTTCCCTACCCCCCAATACCTACAATATATTGACCTTAATTTTCACAATTAAAAACCCCCCTTTATGAATGAACATGATGAGATATTTCTCAACAAGCTGAATCCCCCATGTAGAACCTCCACAACTCATGTGACGAATAAGGGAAAAAAACACCATGTCAATGCCTTAACATAATCATATTTATAAGTTGGAAAATCTGTAATAGACTTGAATTTCAATAATAAATTAATCACCATAACACTAACAGTGCAATCCACCATCTTTTGGAGGTGAGAAACAAATGTTCCATTGACTATTAAGTGAACAAGAGATGATTTACCCACACTTGTAGGATGTGGCAAACAATTAGGACAGAAGAACATCCACATAAAATGAAATTAGTCAATTTTAAGTATAAAGAGAAAACATTTTAGGAAACTAATACTTTTAGTAGGAAAAGTTGTGGCCACAACCATATACTATTCATTATTATTGTCAAAAGGAAGTCCCTAGAGCAATAGTTTCATATTGGAAAAGAGAATTTATACTAAAAGAGTTTGTACAATGATTACAATAAAAAATCATAATTGTCATGTCTATGTTAAAACAGTTTCAGACTCTTAATACAAATATTCTGAATCAAAATAGATATGCAACTTTCAGTTTAGAAGAAACAAAATAACTAGTAGCAAGACAAAGTTAATACAAAAGTTATCTAGAATAGTAATGTTGTAGACGTGATCACTAAAATGTTGAGAATGTTCAAGTTGGGGTAACCAACATAGCTCCACCATAAACCCAGATCTATCAAGCACTAAGAGGGATCCCATTTCTTGAGGTGTAACATTTTTTACCTTAATTCTTTTACACATTAAGAAAAAAATCACACATCCGAAGATATTTGAGGTGCTTGATATATCTAGGTTTAATATGAAACCATTATAATTTATTTTGTTTTCATTTAAGCCAACATATTTTGCATTTTTTTAATGAGAACAACATGTTTCATAGCATTACACAATGTTACATGTTACAACATCTCCCCCATCCTGGGTTGTAGAGTACCTTGCTACTCTCAGTGTAATAATATGGAAAAAATCCCATCTTGGCGATAATCTAATCTAGAGTTAAAAACTAATTAATATTTGTAATTGCAAATTTTAAAGTTAAACTTTTCATAAGAAATTCTCTTGAGGATGGTGCCACTACAAACACGCTTTCCCTACTCACCTATGTAGGGAGAAAAACTTACACAACCATTATCTGTCTTAATGATGTATCATTCTTGATGCACTCTTCTATTGTTAAGTAATAGAATATATGATGCATTTTCAACAAAATAAATCTTTTCATGAGTGGAAAATATTTCTAAATTTTACATTAGCCACTCACAACTTACTAAAATCAAGAAACTGCCTGGAAAGGGCCTCAAGTATGAATCATGGAGAGAGACACTCATAATAGAGGGAGTATGTCTCTGGCTCTGGGATTTATTAGAGCTACATTATTTTTTAATATTGTAACATCAAACCTGGGTTATAGGCTCTATCAATATATCTCTTCAATAGTCTCTAGAAAGAAGGATGCCCCACCAAGGAGGGGGATCAAGAAGTGCTACGTTCCCTCGCCTATCTGATAACTATGGAAGTATGAATCTCTAGGTGTCATTTCTAGCCCCGAGAATGTTGTAAAATAGGGAAGAAGGAAGTGCTCCTCCTAGAAGAGTGTAGACATGGATGACCACACAGGGCCTGTGATCTAAAAATGATAACCTTTCTCAGAAAAAACATTTGAGATAGGTACCGAAATAATGTAGCAATATACCAACATAAATGTAGAGAGGGACCCATGTAAAGGAAATAGAATCTTCCCCATATCTCACAGTAAATGGAGCATCTAAAATAGAGGTGCTCCTTTGACTCCGTCTCAGGAACGTGACAAAGATGACAAGTCCGATTCAGACAATGAAGAACATGATCAATTTACAACAAGGGCCAATGAAAAACCACTCTAAACTGGCCAAGGGGGATCTTCATGGCATGCATCCAACACATGCATCCATCTCTCATTTACATGAAATGCACACAATAGAAATCCATCTTAGAGCCAAGGCCCTCCATAGGTGAATTATAGGTGGCTTGAATATAATCTCTATAAATATCCTCATTGATAATGATGTTCAGATCCTTCTTAGATGCAAGAGGTGGACCATCACATCTAGAGAATACTTGAAAGGGGGAAGGAAATCAAGAGAGATGACTACTAACTACAATAACTTGGAGGCTTTCGAAAACCAACATCAGACCCATCCAACTTTTCCTGCAAAGGAAAGGGGCTCAAAGTACCAAAGATAGTGATAGGGTTATCGAACCTTCCTGAAAAACAAATCATCAAAAGTCTAAGACTCCAAACTCTATGAAGGAAAGAACCTAGTCTGAAAATGGATTCCATGCAACTCAACATGTGCCCCAAAATATGCATAGATAATGGATTATGGAATCATCTTCTTCCACCAAATGAGGCATTGTACCATAAAGGATTGCACTCTCTCAATCCAATCCCAATCGACCTAGAGCAAGCTGGGTCCCCAGACCTTTGATCCAAAGTGAACCATGTATCTAATAATCATGGACAAGCTATGTTGAATGTGACCTTGGAAGCACCATATCTCTACAATAAAAACATTTATGAACCACCAAAATGTGTTTCGAGCACCTAGGGGTGGAGTTTCCGGGGATATAGGTCCTTATTTTAAGTGATGCATATATTTTTCCTATTGAGGCACAATCAGATGTGACTTCCTTTCTTTTAGCTTTCAAGGAACTATGCATGTTTGTACCCTTGTCTTATGTTTTTTGTTAATATAAGTAGCAAATTTCCAAAAGGAAAGAAAAAAAATTAGTTCCCTATGTTGGAAACCCCCATGTTTCCTAAAATTTGGGGGATTTGTTTCCATGTACACCTACTCGAGAAACTTTGTGGAACATTTCATAAAAAGAATCAGTTGAGATAATTTAAGAAACCATTTCAGGATATTCTCTATATACTACCCAGGTTCACTCACCATATAAAAACCTTGTGCTATCACACTAATATGACACCCTAGATTTAAAATCGCATATAAAACAATTAGAAAATCGGATGGTAAGAAGAGAACTATAAAAAAAAACTAGGAATGTACATAACATGTGATGCATCTTATGTAACTTACAAGGAAAAAAAATCATTTTCATCAGATAATGACAAAATGCAATTGTATTTTCCTAACAATAAACAAATCAAGCATATGGAATTGCATATACGTAGGTAGTGAAGCAGCCTTTTCTCGCATGCGCTAGATGAAGCGCCCATTGTCGAAACTCCTTCTAGTTAGATATGCATTGTGGTTTTCTAATGGATATGCCACTTTGGTATCTTTTCCTTCGTTGAATAAAACATATTATACATTGGGAATCAATTACTTCAACACAATATGTGTATGAGAATTAAGTATACGTATGTTAGCAGTATATAGAAAAAAACAGTTAAATCCCTCTTATTCCTAGTCAATACAGATCAAATAGAAAAAATTAAAATAAAATGAAGTTCACAATCTTCTAATCATTAGAAAACAATAAATATATGTTGTATAGCAACCAAATTTGACATACCTAAACACAATTTTGATCAATCACCTTGTTTACAAATTGACCAATCTACTTGAAATTGACTCAAAAGTTAAAAGAGAAGATATAAGAATCAACTTGCCAAGATAATTAACTGTGTGTCAAACTAAAACATTAAAGAAATCACACATTGTATCAAGTACACAGCCAAAATATTTTCCTTGAAGTCACAACTATATCAATTTCAAGTATCCACCTAGCTATAAAATTTTCCCTACAATCCTAACAAGCTCACTTAGGTCTATCTCAATTACATGTATACATCTTCCATCCTGCAATGATTAGTAGAAAAATTAGAAAAGTAAACTAGGAGTCATCATTTTCCCAATATACCTGCTCAACCGATTCTCCCCTGCCATATATGAATGTTTATTTTTACAATTCTCTTTACTAGAACAAGTGAATCTTTCATTCTCTCACACTTCCAAAATTATTTTTATTGTAAATATCAAATGTATACACAATCTAGAGAATCATAAACAGGATCCTTTCCCTGAATCCAGTAATTAATATTGAAATACTCTTGGGTGTGGAATTTGACAAGGATGTAGAAAATATATGCATTCTCACTACATTGATGGAATTTTAGCATGCTAAAATTTTATATCTCCATATATCATTTTCTGTATTTTCTTTTTTTTTCTTCAGATCAAATAATCCACAATTTAATTTCTATGAAATCTTAACAAGGCAAGAGAAAGCAAATGCACACACAAAAAACATCACAAGAAAATATTTAACTTCACACATTTTCAGGGCCAGCTGCCTCCAGAACGCTCCCACCAAGACCCTCTCAATGATGCCTTACACACAACCCTCTTCTATGGGGCATATTTATTGCATGCTAGAGCTGTAAAATGATGGTTTGGTCTAGTCCTGGAGCTCTTCAAGAAGCTCCTGGAACATCAGTTGTAGTCCTTTCTTCACAAGAAGCTCTAAGACCCGCATCAAGTTCAAAATCCATGGTCAATATAAATTGTGGAGAGTACAAGCACAGACACATTACTTGGTGAATTAAGTATTCGTCGAAAACACCATCAACAATGATTCATACATGCCACACATGTTTTGATCATACATTTTATAATAAAATTAAAAGAAATTTCAAGCTCGTTATCGTTGTTAGAATATACATAATTTGAAGTTCCTCCAAATGCTACTAAAGAAATGCCAACATCTTCAAACAACATAACAAGTTCTCCCTCAATAGAAGACACAAATGTTGTATCTGATTCTGTAGGTGTGTCCAAGTGTTTTGATCTTGACTTTTCCTGGTATTCCATGTGACTCAGTTTCCTCAAAATATATGAAATCAACAAAAAATACAAAGCAACTTGGAATCAAAAGAAACACATTGAATCACGGAATGAATCGAACTTGTGACTACTTTTTTCATAATAAAGGTGATTTTTAGGACCATTTTGAATAGATTAGAGAAGAATAATAAGAAAAGAAGAAGCATACCTAGGTAATGTCGTTTAGATTGATGGGTCCAAGATTGAAAGCCATTATTCTAGTGATTTTTAGCTATTGTGGAATGGAATCTTAGACGAGAATAGAAGCAAATAGATGAAAATCTCTGGAGAAGAGAATTTCACAAATCTATGCAAATACCAGAGTGAAAAGCAGCTTTATATTATTGGTGCAGCTGCTGATTTTGTTGATTGAATGCCTCTTTCAAGTGATCTTGAGGTTGGATTTTTCTTTCCTTTTCACTAAAATAATTTTTTAATTTGGTCACATCACTCGATGAAAGTCATTCATTCATGATATTGGCCAAATTTGTTTGTTTGGTTTGGGTTGATTAAATATGATGATCATGATTTCCAAGAGGTAAATCCCTCTATATTCTAAGAGGGGGTTGGCACCAGGGCCTTTACTTACTAGGAATTTCAGTTTTTTGTTACGTACACTCATACATGGAAAACTCATGATCCTTTTGGCCCAAAACCCTTTTGGATGGGATGGGTTCGATCCTATGAGCCCATTTAATTCCATTGGTGTAGACATCCAACACATGCATAGATTGCTTCAAGCATTCCCCCTTCCTACAGGTTTGCATAAACCTTGTGAAAAAATTTAGTACTGCTAAATTATTGATGCGGGAAATGTTGTGGCCCTTGTTCTTAGGTACTACCTTCTATTTTTGCGAAAATCCATTTGCTTGTCATTGCCTGGTTCTTTTGCAATGTTTCCCAAGTTGCGAATGCATTAGAAGCATCATGACCCTCCCAAAACTTTCTTGTAATGGCATGGACGAACTTTTATGTAATGTGGATTTTCTGATCTAGCCAAATCCCATAGAATGGGTCCTACATAGGAACATACAGACACACTTCTGGACCTTGGGCAGGGTTTCAAAAACAAGTAGCTTGCAACAAACTCATCATCCCATACCAGAACAATTTTTGGAACAGATTACTTAACGGAAACCGTGGCACATCTAGTTGGTGGTGATACCTTGAATGGTAGAAAGAATTTACTTTACAATTAAGAAGGAAAATAAGCCTAGAAAGGAGTTTTGTTACTTGTTGAATCCTTGACTACAGGACCTCTTTAAACCATTGTGCAGGTTTGAAGCAAAATTCTGGTCGCCTATTTCCATAGTAACCTCATGCCTTGTAGGTTAAATAACCATTTTACCTGTGAATTCATCTCGATTGGCATCTAGTCTAGCTCGGGGCATCATCCTACACAACCATGCCCATATTCCCCTTCATCTACCCAGAAGGTGGTTGGTACCAAACATATTATTCCCTGAGGGCCAAACAGATCCCCAAAGAAGACAAAGATGACAATCCAAGTAGATTTGACAAATTTTGGTGCCCATTTTTTTTCTAAATTTAGTAGTTATAACCATCAAAATAAAACTATGGTTCATGATGACTTTCTACTAAAAATTTATTAACTTTGGATGTAATCACTAAGAGAATGAAAAAATTAATACATATGTGTACAATGGAGCATAAAGGATGGATTATATAGGAAATGTCTCACTTTTTTTTATAAATTGTCACTCATTTGATATCACATAAAGTATATGAAAAATAAGACTCTTTCTATTGAGTAAATAAGAAAAATATATTCTTTATGTTGTGTGGGGCAATAGAAAAAAGTGCAGGGCTACTGATGGATATATGGTTACGTGGAGTGTTTTGTTCTAAAGAGATTGGTTGATCCTAAGAGCTATTAAATGGGGTGAGTGATGTGAGGGTCCTTAGCCTATTTTTTTTAACCCAATTACCTCAAAGCCTAAATTGGAGGTAGCATCTAAAATGTATCCTTACCATTGTTTAAGAAATACCTCACACATAGCCTTTTTCTTAAACCATCTAGGTGTTAAAGATAAGTGTTCCATGTATTATTCTCAATTCTATTTATGGTTTTGAAATCTAGCCTTGTATTCTAATTTATAATGCATCTCAAAGTAGGTTTTTTGGTTTAAATGAAGTTTTCCATGTTTGGTTTTGTTACATTTCTTAGTTGTACACATTTGTGAAATTGAATGGCATTTCAAGCAAGTTGGGTTCAAAATTGTATTAAGTATTTTGAAATTGAGTGTTGTAAGAAAAAAATCCTAGTGGCTAGGGTCAGATAACTAACAAAGAAAACATAATATAAACTACACAACTTTAAAATTCACGTAATGGTATCAAAGATAAAGTCTAGGCGGTTAACAAAAATCTACCTTTTACAAAATGGTTGATCACTTGCCAATGTCTTATTACTTTCCTAGGTGTCTCTAATTTTTCCAATGTTCTAGATATCTGTACATAGAAAAACAATAACCTTCCTCAAACCATAAATGCAAATATCATCAATGATAATAAAACAAGAAATCTTGTAACTAAATAATATTAGTTAACACTAGACATTTAAGTCCTCCACGTGTTATTTAATCTCAAATAAATAATTGATAGACTCGCAAGATAGATTTTTTGCAGGGGGAGAAGAGAGATCTTAATCGTATTTTTAATGTAAAATAATAGTTACAATGATATACCTAATTTGTTGTTAGCACCTTCATCACCAAAGTTTGGATTCCTCTAGCCTAAACCACTTATTGATTTCTACTCCATTTCGAAACTCCTTTCCATGCAAGAATGGGAATATCATCAAGGATTTGGGTCCCAATTCTCAACAAGATAGTCACTTATAGAAATAGGGATTTCTCTAGAAGGAATTATCATAAAATTCCAAGATAAATCTATGAGGTAATATCTCTAGCATAAGGGTACAAGAAAGGTAAGTTCCCATTTCCCAACAATTAGAGTCAAATTATATCTTTAAGACTTAGTGAAGTTCATTGGTAACAAGAATTAGATTACATATGTGGAAAATCCATGTAAACTCCACTTAGGAGCGCACAATTAATCTGGTCCAAAATCATCTTAAACTAAATAAATATGGTCAAAAATCACCTTAAATAACCAAAAATCACCAAAAAGACTATATATAAGTGGAATGGATGTCTAGACATGGATTTAACTTTAGAATATTGACCAACAAAAACCAAACTTCTTTTTCCCACATATTGCAAATCATGGACATTGGTTTCCATGAGGGAACACAATATAGTTCTCTTAATGCAATATTTAAATAGAGTGTGTTAGGATATATATTATTCAGCTTGTCGTATGTTGATGACATGTATTATGACATATATAAACTCTTAAATTTAGAGTCTAATGAATGAACAAGAAGAATGTCAATGTGGCTAACACCATACCACCCAGATTCGTAACCAAGAAGCAAAGTCTATGAACCCAGAACTCTTACATAGGCAGAACCTGGCTTATTTGTAGTTAGTAGTGGATCAACTGCATCAACTCAAACTCATCATATGACCTATGTCTGGGCAAGTTCAACCAATATATGGCACCATCATATATTAATATAGGTCAGTTGCTTCATGGCATGGTTATAGAAAAACATCTCTATGCCACTATCATATATAAATGTATTGATGTGGAGCACCATGATCCAAGCTGATCGATCCCAGGAACCCAGTGTAGTCCAAGTTGAGTAGCCGTGGAAGACCCCAATAATAGTGCATCACTCTGAACAAGTGCAAACTTCTTCTCCATGTCGATATCATATATGAACCAAGTAGAGCTAGTGGAAAACTAGTAGATTCAAATAGATTCTAGGAGCCGAATACAATCTAGTGTGGTTCAAAAATACCTTTTAGTGTGACCCATGATAATTTGAGGTTGAACAAGAGTAAGAGGATGAGGATCTAAAAGCTACCATGATCTCTCGATACTCTTACATGCACTAAAACAAACACAAATATTCCATTATTTCCTAATAATAGAAAATCCTTCTATTAGTTCACCAAAATCTACTCTACTTCAAAACATGAATAAATGAAGTATATTTGGTAGTGGGGATAGAAAATTAAATCTTTGCATTAGCATAATTAAGGGAAAAATTATAAAGACTACCTCAATTTTATTTAATGTGGTCTTGAATCTTCTTTCCTTGGGGTTGATTCGTCACATTGGACTTACTTCAATCCAACAACATTCTTGTAGTTATTCATTATTCAATCTTCATTACAGTAACATGACCATGATATGATGATGATATTAGGAAAATGTTTTGGTAGCATAATAGTATGATACAAGCCAATGGATTATCTTGAGTGATTGAGTACTATGAATTACAAGGTGTAGGTCATGATGTCAAATCTTTGGGATAGTTACCTCTGTGATTATTTTGGACCTCACCCGATGCCCTTGTTAGGTTAGGGTACCAAGATTACAACATAATGGTTTACCCCTTGCACCATCCTTGAAACTATGGTGAGTAGTTGCATGGTTTCCTATGATTTATATTTTGTCGAAAAAAACATAACAATATGACAATGAAGGAATGAGGATTTGTGCAGGTAGGTAATTCAATCCAATGGAAGCTCTAGCAGCAATTATCACTCTAAATTATTTTGAAAATGGAGGAGGATGACTTTATTTATATAAAAATTTGGAGCTTAGGTTGAGAACCTCTTCACATAGGAATGCAATAACTCCATAGATGTTTAAGCCTCCAAAAAAAGTTGTTAATTCAACCTAAGTTGATACCACCTAGATAAAATGTCATCACGAGCCAATTGGAATTAAATAGGTCATTAAATTTTATATTTTGACCTATTTTATAGGGTAGTGGTTATTTTTGATGGTTTTATACATTGATCGGGCCAATTTTAAAGGGAAAGGTACATTATATCACTAGTTTTACTAGGAAATGAACATTGTTTGACTTTTATGAGAATCGATCTCAAGCATTAATAATACACCTTTGTCATATGAGTTTTGGGTTGCATTACTTCATTTTTTGTGGTAATTTTTTGTGATTGGATTAGTTTAGGTTTTATTGAACATCAAACATTAGTGTCACATAAGGACATAAGTGGCATTTTAACACATGCCCATTGATGTATGAGGCTTGGAGGGAAATAAAGTTTGAAATACATCAAGATATAAAAATAATGAGAGAGAGTTTAAATGATGAAATTATATATTGAAGAGATGAATGAGACCACCTACAAACATAGTAAGGGGGGGCATATGTATATCTTAATATGAGGCGTGGATACCCATGATTGTGCAATAATCAAGTATAATTTGGGACCATGAAAAAGTGAAATGGCACATATGGAGCCATGTCATGAGATACCATATAAATTGTTCTTCCTTATATATCATACTTATTTTGAATTAATGTCACCCATGGGTGCACAAAATGGTATAACATAACTGAAAGTGAAGGGGGGTCTAAACTCACAAATAGCTCAAATACAAGCTAATATAGGGATACAAATGTCCATGGTATTCAAGTGGTTATGGCTACAAAAGTACTTTTTTTTTGTTGAAAATACATTTTATTAAATAAATATTGAGTACGTGTTGGGATTTTCTTTTATTGGAACATTGATTTTATTATTTTGGATGAAGTATTAGTGTGAAAAGAAATCCCATCGTATAAATATGACACTATAATAATGGTTTGTAATAAGAGGGAATTTAGAGTGATGGTGTATATTTCTATCACTAGAAAACTCAATACAAGAACATATTGCATATAAACAGAATTCCACTACTATAAGAGATATACCTACTTGACAAGATATCCATTTGTAGTGTTTGGAATTGACCCCTATCCAAAATACCAAAAGAAGAAAAGGGATAGAGCATCATCATCATCCATTAATGACAATTCATAAACATTAGTAAAGGTTGTCTTGGGGAATATGGTAGAATTATATTGGGTTACATGAGAAAATTTTAGATCACTACATGCAACATTTCCATCTTATTCCAATAATGTATATTTGTCCCTAAAGGAATAATATTTAGTTGGCCCCTTCTCCTTTAAATTGTCTCACTTGAATTCCTATGGAGGATAAGTCGCTCTAGGAGAGTTAGTGGTATTTGTATGGTATTTGTCAGTTTGGATCCTTTATAATACTTTTTCGAAGGGTTTGGTGTCATTGTTACTCTGGAAAAACAAATCTTCATGTTTGGATCCTTTATAATACTTGCTGAAGGGTTTTGTGTCATTGTTACTTTGAAAAAAACAAATCTTTTTGGAAGATATGTCAGGTGCATCCATGTGCAAGAGATTATATTGTTCACATGATAATTGTTTACCAAAAATATCAAAAGATGTTATGATATAATTTGCACCTGATGTTAGTGAACTGAAATGTAGAGAAAAAATATCAAAGGAGATTTGAGCTTGAAAAGAATGGTTTTGATTTTCTTGGTCATATAGATTATTAATTTCACAATAGCCAAGTTAAGTATAAAGATATTGAATATAGAAATGTAGCCTTTAATTTTGGACAATTTTTCTAGATCAAGTGAAATGAGCTAATTTTCCAATTGATGAGCATGAATTAAATTGTTTTTTTAAGTGTTACTAATATGTAAACCATGGTCCTTGAGGTGTACCAAATGTATTAATATTAAATTTCAAATCCTCATGATGGACATGCTAATGAGGTCTCTTGCTCCATCATTGTGATTTAACTATTCCACAAGCCTCTCGGTATTTGTTGATGTGGGATCTAGCTTAATTATGATAAATAAAGATCTTTACACGAGTAAGGAATCCATATATGATATATAGGATAAACAATTGGTTCTTGTCCAATGAATCTCATTAAGATTTGTAGCCATTGTGCAAATAAAAAATATAAAGTAGAATGGTCTTAAATAAGGTATGCTATTAAGAAAATATTGAAAATTAGTGCTAATAAAAAAGGGAACTAAAAATTGAGACAACTTGAATTTATTACCCTAATGAAAACTTTCAAAATAAGGATTATACTATTGGAGGTGTTTCCAACATGGTGACAAGGTGCTATCCACGTGGAAAGGGATCTACCGCATGAATGATGTATTTCTATATGGTGGTTCTACATTGAATCATAACTCTTAGTTAAAGTATCAGTTAAAGAGGGGATGTAGGTACCAAGGAGGGAAACAAGTGTAGGAGTACCTCCAAAATGAGGAAGGCATTGTTTACTGGGTGTGGTTAATAATGGGGAATAATGAACCGATAATAGGGGTGTTAAGGGAGGTCGGTTCCATGAATAGGAGGGTTCGACAAAAAGTGCAATTGAAAAGGGCTTGGTGGGGGGGATAATCAATGGAAGATGCTACAATGTCAAAGAGATAAATCTCACAACATAGATATATTATTGTTCAATGTTGTAATAATAGGGAAACAAGGCCAAAAACAATGAAGGATTGCAAACTAGAGGGAAATATGCCAGCTAGAATATGGCCACTATTGTTGAAACCATAAATGGTATGACAGAAAAAAGAGTTATGACCCTCATGGACTGGCTATGAAAGTTATATACTCTCCATTAGGTTATTCAATGTTAGGTTACTAAATTATATAATCATTTTATTTCTTTATTTTGACCTTGGACTGTGTCTAAATTCATGATAACCATACTTAATCTGTCAAACTAAAAATTGCCATCATATCTTGATCACATTGAAAATATTGCCTTTGCAAAACCTTTGTGGTGTCCAAGGGAAAAAACGATGTCTTATGAACCCTATAGACAAATATTATGGTATAATACCATACATTTTGGCATTGAACCACATCACATGCACTAAGAACCATGTCTAGTGTTTTAAACTTTAAAATGAGCACCATATCCCATTTATAGGCCAACCATTCCCCATGGAAGGCCAATATTGTGGTTTGGAACTACACACATGGAACATGAGCTCCATAGTAAAATGCTACAATGTAAGGTCCTAAATTTTTCATTATATCATGGACTGGTTCTCAAAGTCTATCCTTAGTGTTCCCCTCCTCAACATGGTGTCCATATATCACATGTAGGCTAAGGAATCCATACAAGGGCCCTATTCCATGATGTGGGTTACTATGCAAAGAATATGAGCCCCATATATAAATTTTATATCCCAACAACATGGGTTTTGGTATCAAACCATGGATTAGTGACTAAGAAGAATCCATGATGTGAGAAACCTCAAAATGGACATGATATCCATGTCATGAGGAAAGGATGGTCTAGGGCCTCATGGATGGCCTATGTAGAACCCAAAAACCTCATGTTATGGACTAAAACTCTGGGTCTTCACCATGGACCATGACTTGGGTTATGAGAACCATCCTCGATGTACTAAGCCAATAAATGTGAAACCACATCTTACTCACACTCTAAATATTTCCTATGCATGGCCTATGATGTGGCTTAAGACCCCACAAATGGCATGTAAGGCTTAGAGATAGATTCCATGGATTTAGAATATAGGTTTGTGCACCAAACTATGTGCTTATCCCCAAGAAATGTATTCCTTTCAAACCTTGAAATCACCATCATATCAAACTTCGAGGCCAAAGGTTATGTATTATGGGCATGTGTGATGCCTCAAGTGACAAAACATGGCATGTGAGCCCCATAGAAATATATCTTATGGCCTAGTGCCTTTCCTTTTATCCCGATACTTTGGCATGGGCATCATGAACCATCCTCGATTTGTTAATTCTCAAAATCATGAACATATATCACTCATATGCTAAATATTTCCTATGTAGGGCATGTGTGGTTGTTTGGGGCACTACACATGACCCATGAGACCTAGAGGAAACTATTTGAACTTAGACCTCAGAGGTTTATCCCAAACCATGGCCTAGCAGTAAAAAATGATTCATGGTGTTATACATCCCAAAATGGCCACCATATCCCTCTCACAAGCCAAAAAATTCCCTTTGTAAGGCCCATGTGATGGACTCGTGCCCTGCGCAGAGTTACGAGTCATTTATTAGTAATTATGGGTAAATGAAGGATAGTTAAGAGTTTATTAGTAATCATTTAACGGTAATTTGTGGTCAATTACAGGTAAATATAGGTCATTTAGGGGTATTTATTTGGTAATGAGTTGTGGTAATTAGGGTTAAATAAGGAGCCAATTATGGGGTAGTTAGTGGTTAATTAGTGGTAATTATGGGTCAATTATGGGTTAACTAGGGGTAATTAATGGGTAATTAGGGGTAATTAAGGGGTAATTAAGGGGTAATTAGGCATAATTAGGGGTCAATTATGGGTCAACTAGTGTTAATTAAGCCCTTAACCCCCTAACCCCCTAAAACTTAAACCTCCTTATACCCTTAACCCCTTATTCCCCTAACCCTCTAATCCCTTAAAACCTAACCCTAAATCCTACCCCCCTTAAACTGGTACTCAACATAAAAAGGAAAATGAATGGGAAAATGACAAGGACGATTTCATTCCAGCAACATAACCAATTTTTCTTTGGGAAGCATGAAGGGAAATTTCCCCTTTAGAAATAAACAACATAAATGACATAACCCCCTCATGGGATAAGCATGTGTGCTTCATGAGTGTAAATACATTCACTAGGAGGGATACAAACAGAGCATGGGGAAACATCATATTCAACCTATAGAAACATCAATCTAAAAAATCATTGGAGAGTGCTTATGGAAGTTGTAATGTAATGTACATTTTTCTCCTTTCCAAGATTCTATTATGATGTTTAATTATTGAAATTACAAATGAAAGTCAAACAAAATCCAGTGGACACAAAACTTATCCCAAGGAGAGTCCACCTGGTTTGTCTAAGAAAATGCAAGTCAAAACAAAAATTGTTGTATTTTGATTCAAATTACTTTCCACTTTCATATTTTGAAAATATATCCTTTGAAGTGTATGGATGACTTGGAACTTTTACGAGAAAAATAAATTAATGATTCATTTTATTTGATCTTTGTCAACGTGTCCATAACTTGATAGGTACATAAATAGAAAAGAATGTGTGAAATTGTTGTTTAGAATCAATGACAATTGAATCTATTGTGAGGACATACTACCATTTAGAAGTAAGAACAACCCCTTCATTCATGAAAAGCGATCTAAATTAGAAGTTCTATCATCACTATCAAGGGGATGTATAGAGTTACAATCTTAGGCTCTTTGGTATTTATCTGATCGATCCTTTATCCATCTTGATATTTGAAACACATAACTACTAATGCTGAAATTTGATATATGCATATATGTTTTTTTCACCGTGAAGTAGTTGATTGATTGCTCAGGATGGGGTGGTGATATTCCCCCTAGTGGAAAGTTGGAGAAATTTCCATGACGACAATGATGTCCAAGGTTCAAAATCTAGTGGAAACACTCCCTATGTTAATGTGGTAGACCAAGTATTTCTAAGGTTTGGGTCGTGTTGAGGATGCAAAACCGGTTCTGTGGTGACGTGGTAAATTTGATGGAACAAAAAATGATGTGGTTCCCCTAACAATACAAACTTTGCAAAATGAGGCTAGATGGAAGTAGGATGAATTCAATTCAATATATTCCCTTCAGCTAAATAAATTAACTGATAAGAATTCACCATGCTTAATGAAGAAATGTGTATTTATATAGTATTATCGTATAAAGTCCTTACAGT
>LPNX010682331.1:203431-230952 GCA_001517045.1 Pseudotsuga menziesii | reverse complement strand
CCATATTTGTGGGTCGTAAAAAGATAAATTCAAGACCCACAAATATGCATTCTTTGTACACAAACAAATGAAACAGTGTAACATTTATTTATATAATGCTCATTTTGCTCATATATATGGCTTCTCATTGTGTAGTATTATAATTTAATCGATATAACTATATGTGAAGGTCCCCATGCTTAATATGCGGGGAATTTGAATGTCCTATAAGTCTTATTATATTAAAAAATAAATCAATCCTCCCATATCAGGTCTTCCCTCAAATGTTTCCATGTTCCAAATTATTAATAAGAACATCCCTCCCAAATATCCATGCCATCTTGTATCAAGACCTAAACCATATTTTGGGGTGAAACACTGGGAATTAGGCCCTAATGCAATTCAAAATAGTAAGATATTTCCCATAACCATGCATGTTCCTAGATGAACTCTAATGTAAACATTGATCTTCACTTCTTACACTTCTACTTCCAAATACTGATATAAGAAGGCCATGATATGAAATTAAAGTAGTTTGTGAATATTTTTTCTATAGTTCCTACAAATACCAACTTAGTAGTTGATTCACAAAGGTTAGATTGTTAATTATAAAATTTTGTTAAGGACACACTTTTGTATCTTTCATGCAATTAGTCGAACTGTTTGCAATCTTATGTTAGTCCAACTATTTGCAGTCTTTTGTCTTTTTCCCACGTGCTACCTTGTGGATTCATTGCCTCCGCCCCATTGGTCACTTTGGTCTCCACATTACCATTGTGCTTGGTATATTACTTTCTATAGGTATGCTTGAAGGGCCAAGTAAGGATGGAATAGTTGAACCTAAATTGGGAGGAAGAGGTATTACAAATCTTGAAATGGACACCATATCCTTATCGTAGGCCAACAATTCCATATGCAAAGGCTTATACGATGGCTTGGGGCCCACGAATATCCCATGATCCCTAAAGGGAAATGTTATGGATTTAAACTCTATATTTTGACCTTGTATTGTGTCTAAAGTCATGATAACAATCCTGAATGTGCCAAACTCAAAATGGCCATCATATCCTGATCACATGACAAATATCCCTTTTTAATACCTTTGTGGTGTCTAAGGGAAACAAGGATGTCTCATGAGCCTCCTATAGACAAATATTATGATACAATACCCTACATTTCAGAATTGAACCACATCTCAGGAACCGAGAACAATATCTAGTGTTCTAAACTTCAAAATGAGCACCATATCCCACTTTTATATGATCTCATCTCCTTCAATGTAATTCCCCTTGGCCTAGTTGTTTCTAGTCTTGTATTGGTAAAAAATGAACTTATCAAGCCTGAAAACCTGGCCATATGGCCTAGTCCTCTTGTTGTCCATGGTACGAAGATCTAGATCAATGAAAACAACATGAGGCACAAATCTCTCACAACTTGCTTCACTATTGAAAACATTGACCCTTTAGAGATGTAGATTTGAAGTGCCCTAATACATCCTGATGAGATTGATCCCATGTTCTTCAAATCCTACCTCTCAAAACTTTGAGCAAATATCGTTTCCGCATTGGCCCCTTAATGTATCTCACCAATTTCCAAATTAGGGGCCACAAAGGTCGACATCCAAAAAAAACCCCCCATTTCCATAAAACCTTGAATCTTCAAACTTGAAAATAATCCTAATAATATCATGGAGGAGGTCGTGATCTTCCAAAAAACTCAAATCTATAATAATTTTTTTTACGATAGCTAAATTGATATAATTGGGTATTAAAAATTATATTTCTCATAATTAATTTATGTAATTAATAAAATTTAATAAAATAAATAAAATTAAAAAATTTTCATTATCTCACCTTCTAATTAAAACTTCTAGTTTTAACAATTCCTGAAACTTATTTACCGAAATTACAAGGAAAAAAATTATGATTAAAATTGTTTCTTAATGTTTACTAAGATTTGATTTTGTGCTTGAGTTGTAAACCGGTTGGCGATATGGTGCATTGTTAAGGTACTCCTTGTGACATCGAGAGTTCAAAACTTGAATAGCATGTGCACTCATGTAGGGCTAGTGTAGGTGCATGTGGAGGTTATAATGGTAGCGGATGGGAATGAACCCCATGTCATATGAATACGAGCACTACCTCAGTTTTCGATCCCACTAGATATAATAAATAAAAAAATTATTTTGTATTTTTCCTTCGAAAACTCCATCGAAAATTACTAATTGATCCATGCCAGTAGCATTATATCTATCATGAAGCATGAGTTTACTGAACAAAATTCTATAAAAAAACCTACAACATCAACATGTGTCAATCTAGTTTGGTTTTGGGTTGTGTTGGATATTTAAAGACAATGGAACAATATTCAGGAATCAAACTTTATTCATTTGGCCTCCCTATTTCCTTCATTTTACTATAATTTGGGATAATTCTGAGAAAAAAATTATAGGAGCAAGCGTGGATGGTCTTCTTGCATGATCAGAGGAACATTTCAAAAATGTTTCCTTGCAACACTCTTTCCCCATTACACTAGTGTTAGCACTATTTTTGGACTAAGTGTTTGGCGAGGAATCAAACCAATGAAGCAAAGGATAAGGCATGTAAATATTTGTATCATAAGACCTTAAAGGATGTGAATAAAAATATGCAGGGAATGGATGGATTGGACGTGTAGCGCAATAGATCAAAGGATGTAAATCTTTTTTGCCAAGGAAAAATCGGGAGCAGAAAGGAGAAAAAATCAAGTTTCGGGTGTAAAAAGTGATAAAGGCTGACTTCTGTTTTCTGCAATACAAGATCTATGGTCGAGAGAGCCCCCTCCATAGATCAATGATCTAGCAAAAGGGCGGAAGAAGAAATGGTAAAGTTTCGGGTTGCAAAAAATTGGAAAACCCGACTTCCTCTTTCCGCGGTCCAAGATCTGACGGTTTAGAAAGGTTTCCGCATAAATCAACAACCCAAAAAAGCGGGAAATCAAAAGGCGGAAACATAAGGGTGCAAGCGGAAAGGGCCAAAATTTGGTTATAAAGAGTGGCATTTCTGTCTTTCGCTATTTTTTGGAAAGGCAAAAAGGAAGAAAGAAAAAAACATTAGAATTTGGTCGTAAAGGATAGAATTTCTACCTTCCGCGATCCCTAGGATCGACGATCTAGAAAATTTCTGCCAAAGATCAACAACTCGGGAAAGAGTAGAAGGGAAGAGATCGGAAATTGAAAATACCAAAAAATTTTGTTGTGAAAAGTTGAAGTCCCTTTTTCCATGATCCGCAAGATCTATGGTTCCGGGGGATCCCGTACAGATCAACGGTGCAGAAAGGAATGACAAAGCGAAAGGCGAAAACATAAAATTTAGCATTGTGAAAGAAGATATCCCAAATTCCATTTTTCGTAGCTCGCAAACTTGATCTCAGATCAACGGTTTAGAAATAAAAAGGCAAAAAGGAAAACATTGGAAAGCGGAAGACATAGGATTTTAGTCGAGGAAAAGTGGAAGCCCGCTTTTCGTTTTCGTAGACCTCAGATCAATGACTGAGTATGGATCCGAAGGAAATCAATGTTGCAGAAAGCTAAAGGGTGGAAAGGATAAGGCGGGAGTGTAAAGATATAAAATTGAGCCTCAACAAATCTAGAGTTTGTTTTCTGTGATCCGCTTCCCACCACTTCGATCCCAGATCAATGGTGCAGGATGAATCTTGAGGAAATCAACAGCCCAGAACGATTTCGTAGGGAGAAAATTAAAGGAGGAATGAAGCTTTTGTCGGCTGTTGGAGGTGCTCTGAACCATCATTTTCGATCAAGCGAGCCAGAATTCTAGGTGTCTAGTTTTCTCATTTTTTCCATCACACGTAGCCCATCATGATTTCCTGAATTGTTTGTGATCATGGAAAATCTACCACCTCATAAATTTGTTAGGAGTTTGAGTCCCATGTTGTACTAATTTTGGCTTTGTTTTGAGGTTCGTCTCGGGAGCTTGATGGTACTATAAATATACCCTCAATAGAGGAAGAAGAGGTTAGAACCTGTGAGATTTGGTGTTATGAATTTTGATATCTATGGCTAATAAAATTGTAGAGTTGAATGTTGGCCTGTTGCTGCAAAGATTCTTGTGTATTTCATAGTTATAGTTTGTTATTTCCTTTCCCATGTGCATGTATTTCCTGTTAAACTTTCCATTATGTGTTCTTCATATCTTAAATGAGTGTGTAATAGTCCAAAATTCATATTGTTATGCTCTGGCTATTGTTTCAGGTGTTCACCCATGTTTCTTTCCAAAGTTGATGCATAATTCATCTTTCAGGTGCTCTGTGTTGATGGACTGTTCTTGTTCTTTCTTTATCACCAAACAAACTTTTTTTTTACTGTAACCGAGTGCTACCTTGCCTTTGTAGAATTTCACCCACAAACAGTTTTGTATTTCATAGGGATATTTGTGACTCCATAGCCCAATGTATGCTTTCCTTGTTTCAACCACCAATTTAATCTGAAACTTTATTTAATTTTATATATGGCCCTATTAAAAATTAGTGAGAGATGTTAGGATTATAATCCTCCCTTGTCTAATTTGGTCAACTATGTCTAAATCAGGAGTCCTTTCAATCTATTTTTAGTAACTAGCACCATTGGGTCCACTTGGCCTAATTGGGGCACATGTACCAGTTACTAAAGTGTGGGGAACACTAACTGAGGCCAACTGCCACTGATTTCACTTGCATGCATCATTTTAGGACCCTCCTAAATCAATCACTACAAATTAGGAGCCACTGGGAGTGCCGATACCAACCTCCATTAGTTGAGTTCAGTTGGTGACTAGTCAAGCTTAGTTAGGAGTTAGTTACATTGAGTTCTAGTCTCTTACATTCAATTATACTTAGTTAGCGCTAGGATTTCATGGCTGCATGCAGGTGAGGCGCATTTACTCACCTACCTCAGTCAGTTAGATTAGTTAACACTAAATTAGACACTTTAGTTGTGATTTTGAACTCTGATAATGATTTAGACAAGGTCAGTTAACAATGTAGTCGAGTAGAGTCAAACCAATTCAAATTTTCTCACATGGATTTGAATTGCATGAGGCTATTTAGCCATTGTACTTCATTATAATTAATTATCTAATTAATTTTGATTAATGAAATCATTCATAGTTGCAAGACATTTTTGCACTGTTTCATTCTTCAATTTTTGAGTAAAATTGTATGAAGGAACTTCTCCTACTACAGATTCATACTTGGATCAAAAAAAAAATTGAGCAAAATTGTTCCTTCCAGTACTGCACCAGAAGCGGAGAATTTACCACTTAATATCCCAAGTAAAGGAATTGTTGATTAAGATTGCTTGATCAACTATGCTGGGTGTGATGAAAATTCCAAAAGTGCAGGATGTCAACCTTATTTTGTCTATTTGATTGTGTGATTTACAGGTTTATCAGTCTTCGTCACTACGTTTGCTACAAGCAGCTTAGTCTCCTTCACTATATTCGGTACAACAACTTAGTATCCTTCATTACATTCTAAATGGCCCCTCCAATGGAGCTTCTCACTCCTTTCAACTACCACCAGTGAAAGGAGGAAATGGAGATGCAGCTTCGCTCCAAAAGACTCTTCAGACTCACAATGGAGATAGAGGTAAAGCCAGTACATTATGTTGACAAAGAGAAGTACTCGAATAGGCTTGATGAAGCATATGGATTCTTGTGCCTCTCAATCTCTCAAGATATTCTCTTCCACATCAATGGATTGAAGACTCCCAAGAAGGTTTCGGATAATATTTCTTCCTTGTTTTATAAGCAGGATGACCTGAGGACATATCAGCTAGAGAATGAGCTAATTTCTCTTCATCCATCCAACTTTGAAACACTAAATGAATTCTTCACCAAATTCAAGCATCTAGTGTTCCAGTTGAAGCTGAGAAAGGTTGAGAATGAGGATGATCAACTCATCCTTGCCATTCTCTCAAAACTTGGTGCAAACTACTCAGTCTTTGTATCAACCTTTAATTCAGTGAAGCTCACTACTCCAAATTGGAGGATGCCTACTCTTAATTCCTTCATTGAATCTCTCACTCAGGAGCATGACAAGTTGATCCAAATGGGGACCATTAGATCTTCTAGATCTCAATCACTGGTTGTAGGAGGACCTAAGGTAGAATGATAAAGGGAAACAAAAGGATGAGTCTCCTGTGGAGAAAGAGTAGTCAAATGATCCTTCAGGTTCGAAGAGAAGCAAGAATAATGGCAAAGGAAAGACCCTTTGTTCTTACTGTGGAAGGGGCTTTCATCCAGAAATCTCTTATATGAGAAGAAAAATTGATGAGATGTCTCTTCTTCTAAAGAAAGATAACATTACTGCACCTGCTAGTGCAAGGAAGACTGACCATAGAGAAGAAACTGAAGAACATAAAGATACATGCCATGCACTTAAGGCTAGTTGTTCAACAACACATGCCTTCCTCATTGATTATGTACATTCAAATCATATGGTTTCATCCAGAGAATCATTATCTTCCTTGCATTCTTTTTATGGTCCTATTATTCAGATGGGTAATAATAGTCCAATTCGAGCCAAATGGAAAGGTTCTATCAAGCTTGAACATGGAAAGTTCAAAGATGTTCTTTATGTGCCCTCCTTAGTTGCAAATATGTTATCTGTATACCAGATGGCGCATACTGGCTCTCCAAAGCGAGTGATATTTGGTCCTGACTTAGTGGAGATCACATATATCTTTCATGGGAACATCATAGTAAAGAGTGCTGCAAATCATGCCTCCAAGGCATATGAGTTCTCACACTTCATGCCATTTTCTGAACCAGTGCACTCTCAGCAGCCACTTGAAAGGAAGGGTAAAAAAATTCCATTTACTTATTTTGCAGTTTCCACTAGTATTGTAGAACCACCTGTATCATTTTATGAGATTGAGATTCATGGTGATTCAGATCCAGATCCAGTCCCTACTCCGAAGTGGGAAGCTAGGAAGATGACTGGAAATCCATTTGACACTCAAAAGACAAAGAACATTGAACTATGTCATGCAATCTTACCTCCTTCAGATAGATGCAACAAAATACCCGTGAGATTCTACATGGCAAGGGCTGATCAGTTTCACTGTCTTCAGAAGAATAGAGTGGATCATACACCTCTTCATCTAGAAAGAGGCAAAGGTTACATTCCTCCTACCTTCCATCATCATTTTGGGAGAAGATGGAGAAGTCTACATGCTAGGCCCCAGGATACTTGTGCATAGAACATCATGCATGTTTCTTCACTACATCATAGAGTTGAAGGTTGCAACAACATATTTTCAAGTTTTTCAAACTTGAATCTTAATTATATTTGCTTAGCTAGAGGGGGGGATTTTTTCCCATGTGGTTTTTTCCCAGCTCCTTGTATTGAGCAGTTACTTTACTTGCTGTAATGGGTGACCTATGGTCTTAGTTACCAAGGCCCACAAATTTTCCAGGTTAGAATTCAGGGGGGGGTGTTAGGATTATAATCCTCCCTTGTCCAATTTGGTCAATTATGTCTAAATCAGGAGTCCTTTGAGTCTATTTTTAGTCACTATCACCATTGGGTCCACTTGGCCTAATTGGGGAACATGTAACAATTACTAAAGTGTGGGGAACACTAATTGAGGCCAATTGCCACTGATTACACTTGCATGCATCAGTTTAGGAGCCTCCTATATCAATCCCTACAAATTAGGAGCCACTGGGAGTGCCGATACCAACCTCCATTAGTTGAGTTTAGTTGGTGACTAGTCAAGCTCAGTTAGGAGTCAATTACATTCAGTTCTACTCAGTTAGCGCTAGGATTGCATGGCTGCATGCAGGTGAGGTGCATTTACTCACCCACCTCAGTCAGTTAGACTATTTAACACTTAATTAGACACTTGAGTTGGGATTTTGAACTCCTATAATGATTTAGACAAAGTCAGTTAACAATGTAGTCAAGTAGAGTCAAACCAATTCAAATTTGCTCACATGGATTCGAATTACATGAGCCTATTTAGCCATTATACTTCATTGTAATTAATTATCTAATTAATTTTGATTAATGAAAGCATTCACAGTTGCAAGCCATTTTTGCATTGTTTCATTCTTCAATTTCTGAGTAAAATTATATGATCTATCTTGTGAGTTGTGTGTTGGTCCACAGATCTATGTGCTCAATTTAATAAGAGATCCCTCTCTATAAAGGAGCAAGTCAGCTTCCTTTATTAAAGTGGTTATTTTGTTACCTTGGGATTTACCTTCCACAACCTTGGGTAAGATTTTAAGTGCTAACAAATTGGCGCCATTGGCAGAGATGAAAGTGCAAATCAACCCTAGGAGAGCTGACAAAGATTCCAAGAAGAAAGGGTTTCTATGGGAAAGCAAAGACTTCTGCATTTGAAATAGGTTGTATATTTTCCCTGGCGACTCCACATTAGTTTCAAGCAAGATTTCAAAAGGCATCATGGCTCCAAGGAGGTCACATTCACGAGGTAACCCTAACACTGAAACATTACTAAGTGTGGAAAATCCAAAAATATTGCTTAGAAATAAGGGAAAATAACAAATAAATATTTCTCAATTTGGTGCATCATATTCTCAAGAATTTCATAGCATTCAGGATTTTGGGCAGGAAACAGATTTTGAAAGGTCCTAGTTAAAATCAAAATCTGAATCATATTTGAAGGAAACTGAAATTAATCCCAGTAGGTTAGAATCATATTTTCTTGATTCTCTTTGGCACAATCTTCAAAACTCTATGAAAACTGAAGAAAGAAACCATGTTGTTCAAATCTTTCAGGCTTATATCTGACCAACTATTCAAAACCCTCTAGCCTTTCAAGCTCCTCCTTGTGTTCCAAATCCACCTAGACTAATGGTTGCTAGGTTTTCTCCATTGGCCTTACCTGCTATATTGCATTGCATTCCTCAAAATTATGCCCAAAAAATTCCCTTATATGATGGAGATGGAAATTTCACAGCAAGACAATATGTTGATATATTTGATGATTATATGGACTTGGAGCTAGTTGATGAAGATGATATTAAGATGATTTTGTTTACACTAAGTTTTTTAGGAGAGGAAAATAAATGGTTTAGAGGTCTACCTGCTAGGTCCATTGCCACATTTGAAGATTTCAAAACTTCTTTCTTAGAAAGATGGGATGATAAGACAAGTCCTTTGTAGGTGCTTTCTAAATATAATAATATTAAGAAAGGAGGTTTTGAATCTGTCCATGAGTTTTCTAGTCGATTTATGAGGGTGTATAACTCTATTCCTGTTGATATTAAACCCCTTGTAGGAACTGCAAAACTCCATTATGATTATGCCTTTGATGGTGACTTTGCATTATTATTGAGAGATAGAAAATCAGCAAGTATTCCTGCTATGTTTCAATATGATTTAGAAGTATAAGATAATATGATGGCAAGTGGAAAAATAAAGCAGAAAGTAGAAATAGAAAAAAGGATATAGCTAGAGAAGAAAATGTGCCTTCCGCTTCTGTTGTTGTTTCTTCTAATGATGTAAAATTTGAAATGATGTTGAAAACAATGGAGAAATTGATGGATAGGCTAACTATGGATGATATACCATTGAACAAAGAACATAATGAACCTCAAATCAGAAACCCAAACTTCAGAAGGCCCAATCCTCCCCACCTCCACAAATTAGACAGAGAGATATGAGGATTCCTAGAAATCCAGATGATCAACAAATAAGGCCACCTCTTCCTAAGAAATATGTTGCAGATGCAGATGAGGATGAATCTATTGAGGACCATATTCACCATTTTGGTGACTTGGATTCTGAAATATACCTCACTGAGGAAGAGCATAGTATGTTTGCTCAGGAGGATGCCAATAATGATTTTGAAAAAGAGTTAGAGCAGTACCAAAGAGGATATTTGCATGCCATAGATGATGTCCAAAGAAAGATAAAATTGAGAAATAGATATGTTACTTTAAATAAAGGAAGGTTCAATCAAAATCAAACTTCTAGTATTCAACAAAGTACAGAAAAGAGAAGTGAAACACAAAAAGAACCCATTGTATATAAAGAATCAGAAAATAAAATAGAGAAAACAAAAGAAGTTAAACAACCAGCACTGGTGGATGTAGAAAGAGTTGTTTCCACTTTTAACTTGCAGACAGAGCTCTCAAAATTGAAAATTTCCATTCCTTTCAATGAATTGTTAAGAAACAGGGAATACAGAGACAACATAACATACATGGATAGGAGTTAGGGATAATTTCAACCAGATATCCTAGAGGTGGCAGATGATGCTCCTACCATTGTCTTTGGGTCAAAAATTGAAAACATGGATGATGATGAAGTTCCTCCCTTTTACCTAAGATTAAATGTACATGATATGATTGTGCACAATGTTATGTTAGATTTTGGCGCATCTCATAATTTAATGCCCAAGGGAGTGGTATAAATTTTGGGACTGGAAGTTACTAGACCATATAAAGATTTGTATTCCTTTGATTCTAGGAAGGTGAAGTGTCTTGGATTGATTAAGGATATGGTGGAAACTTTGAAACAAATGCCATCCAAGAATGTGGTAATGGATGTTGTTGTTGTTGGGAACCCTATATGCAAGTTAATTAAAGCCAACATATAGAGTGTTCAATATAAATTGTCAACCCAAGGAAATATCTTATTTCAAGGATAATGCACACTGTATATGCTTTAAACACTAAGTAGCTGATGCTGTAAATGAATGACTCTACTTTCCTGTTCATCCTAACTCATCCCATAATATACTTAATCTAACTTACCTTCTTAAGAATGCAATCACAAATACCTTCTTACAATGCTTAATCTAGAATTAAAATATTCAGGAAATAGACATGTAGATTACTTTTGCAAAAAGTTAAATGCTCAATTACCAAGCCATCTAAAGATCCATCTCAATTATCTTAATTCAACTTAATCTAGGAATTCAAAGTGCAGGAATTAAGTTCTACAATTATAAATGTAAAGGAATAAACTGTAAGGATCTAAAGGAAACAACAATTGAAAGAACTAGGGATGAACAAGGCTATCATAGCTATCACACAGTTGCATAAGAGAAATTTAACCTACACACCACTGCAGTTTACAGGGGATGCAATTAATGATCATTCAAATGAACACATGGCAAATCGATGACTATTGCAGCTTGCTGTAAATAAATGAATTTATCATAAAATTCAAACCACACAATAGAATAAATAAAATACCTAATTAACTCAGCAATCCCTGT
Organism: Pseudotsuga menziesii; assembly: GCA_001517045.1. Lineage (NCBI taxonomy): Eukaryota > Viridiplantae > Streptophyta > Pinopsida > Pinales > Pinaceae > Pseudotsuga > Pseudotsuga menziesii. The sequence continues at coordinate 219,740 of LPNX010682331.1, read as the reverse complement.
GGGAAGGTGGGCCCAACCTTCACACAAAGATGCTGGAAGTAGCACACGTTAGAACGTCGAGATCTGAAGAATCAAACTCCTTGTATTAAAATGACAAGATGAGCAAACAACCCCCAGTCATAGCTTATACAATATATTCAATTAATTTCCAACCCCTGGCTCAGAATAGTTCCCATTATTTATACAAATAAAATCACAACTTCTTCCCACTACTATCGGGAATCCATGAAGATCTCTGATCTTCAGGCTGCCCCGATTACGATAAGTTGTTACAACCGTGGCAAGATGGAAGCAGAAAATATAGGAAGGTTGTTACTCAAGCCAAAAATAACAATCATGATTAATAGAGAAGATACTCTGTGGTTTGTAACTATTCTTGAGTAGCAGCGTACTATTGCATCCGAATCTGTTGTAGCATGTTGAAGCTACCTTTGTACAGCTTACGTGGAATAGTATACTTTTACCTCATTCTTTGGGAAACGATGGAATGAATGGCAATTATCTCAGCAATGAATTTTCATTCCTCTCTTGGCATGTTCAGCCTGCTACACCTGTATCCTTTACATCTCGAATTATCTTTATAAAACCACCATATGTTAGCATAATTCAAGATGTAGAGCCTTGATTACAACAATCCTAAGCATTAATAAAATAATACAATGATTAACCATACCTATATGAATTAAGAGACCAAGTGAAGGAAAAACATTTGTTTAGTGTACATAATGGAGTAGGATGAGGCAAAAAGAGGTAAGTAAAGGTGCTCAAAAAGGGGTCATTTCTGGGCCCAACATCTCCCTCCAACTTTCCTGGTGCATGTCCCCATGCAACAACCTCTATTAGTCTGAATCTAAATCTGGCATTGTACTTCGTTCATGGAGAGAAGAAAATTTATATGGGAATTCAGGCGTTCCCTTTTTTTCCAAGAATCCCTTATGGACAACCCAATATCTCCAACACATCTGCTCTTCTGCCTTTGTTAATGAGAAGTCTTCCCTGTATGGTTTTGTTGGCCATCAGATGAGAGGAAATTTGAATTTGAGTCCCAGCCAATTAAATTCACATTCCTTCATGCATCCAACATATCCCTCAACCCTGGAAAGTGCATGTTTAAAATTCTTGTAACAGTAGGGATCTCTATTTCTCAGGGTTGAAGAGGCAGCCTGCCATCTCTATTTTTCCACTTGCATGGATTTGAACTTTTTCTGCTCCTTTAGCTCCTTCCGTAACTCTTACCAACGGAGTTTCTAGGACATGATTTCTTCTTCCCATCTTTCCTTCAATTCCATGATGGTATTCCTATGTTTAGCAAGGGAAACCATCCCTTCTTGACACCTCTCCACCTGACTCCTCCACTTCCTCACTTCTATTCTTAGGATTGAGAGTTCTTTTTTCATCCTCCAGATTTCTTCATCTTCAGCGTGTTCTTCATTATCAGAATCCAAATTAACAAAATTTTGACGAAGTCGAGTCCATTCCTTATCATCTGATGTTCCAATTTAAACATCCTTTACTGCCTGCATGGATACTTCTAAAATCACTTCTGGGGGTGTTGGTTCTTGTGTAATAGCACCCCTTCCTTGAATTTATCCTGCAGCAACTTCAACCCTAGGTGCCTCTGAAACAACTTCTGGGGATGATGGTTCTTGTGTAACAACATCCTCTTCTTGGAGTTCTCCTATAGCAACCTCAGCAGCTGATTGTGAAGGTGTTAGTTCTTGTGTGGAAACCTCTTCCTGAATTTTGATCTCCCCATCTTCCCGATTGTAAGCTACACCTTTGACAAGGAGATGCAAGGCCACTGGTTCTTATGTAACAGAGCCCTGCCCTTATATTTCTTCATGCTGCTGGGGTTGTAGATTTGTTTCCATGTCTTTTGCAATATGGAGCTGTTCTTCAAGGATTTCAGTGTCCCCCAAGGATTGTGATTACATTTGTTCATCCTCTCCTAAATCCAAATTAGGAATTATATCCATTTTAGGATTGATTTCTTCTTGCTGCCTGAGAATCTCCACAAAAATTTCTAGGGATGTTGGTTCTTATGTGAAAACATCCTTGTTAAATTCCTCATTTTCTTACTGTTGGGGTTCCATTTCTATTAATTATGTGTCCCGAGATAGTTCAGGAGTCACAACATAGACTTCTTCATTAAAATAAGGAATATTTTCAACCTCTAGTTGATCTACCCCAATTTGGGTGGCAACTTCAACAAGAATATTCGAGGATGCTAGTTCTTGTGTTTCAGCACCTTGTTCAACTTCATCATCATCCTGCTGCTGGGGTTCCATTTCTATTATTTCTGTGCCCTGAGACAGTTCAGGAGTCATGACACAGACTTCTTCACTAAAATTAGGAATAATTTCAGCCTCTGTTTCATCTGCCCCAATTTGGGTGGCAACTTCAACAGGAATATTCAGAAATGTTGGTTCTTATGTATCAGCACCCTATTTATCTACTACTTCCCTTTGCTGAAGTTGCTCTTAGGGAGCTTCACCATCCTTCCAATCAGATTGTCCTTCTTCTATTGGTTGTGACTGTAATTGTTCATTTTCCCCCTTTTCTGTACCAGGGATCATTTCTGCATCCCTCACTTCTATATTCAGTGCTTCTTGTCTTTGTTCTTCCACAACTGCTAGTGCAGGTTGTTGTGTCACAAAGGCATGAACTATGACTTTGTATCCTGACTGGTTAAATATTTCTCCACACATAGGGTAGACCACTCTTTCTTCCTTCTTGCCATCCTCAGCAGGAGGTGATCCTTCTAATCGGTCTATAGCTTCAACCAATGTGTGCAGCTTCCTTTCTACCAGCTTCCTACATGCTTCCTTCCAATTTTCTAGTTCTTTCCAAAGTGATTGCACTTCTTCTTTTAGTAGACAATTTTTGTACAAAATTCCCTCAATTTGAGGTTCTTCTACAGCCAGTTCCTATGGGGAATAATTTCCTTTGGGTCTCAGAATGGGGAGTTCAATCTGTGCTTCTAGGGTTTCCCATGTTGCCCGTGATGCTTCAGATGTTGTAACTAGACTGGTTCTTTTTCTTCTTATTGGTGGTGATTCCTGTATCTCTTCTTTTAATCTCCTTCTTTCCTTTCGTGGTGCAAGAATCTCCAGATTTGTAGCTGATGTGGAAGGAATATCTTCTATCTCAGCGTTTTCCTGTTCTTCTTCAATCAGAGTTCCCCCCCATTAAGGGGAATATTCAATGGTCAACACCTTTGTGTTCCCTTCTATTATCGTGGCTCTAACATTCTCGGATTCAGCTGTCACAACATCTAATGCTACTCCAGCTTCAACCTCTATTGTCAGAGCTTCCATATTATTTAATCTCTCCACAGGGTTTTCTCTTTCATTTTCCTCCAATTCTTCTGCTTGGTCATCTGACTAATCATCCGATCCAGTCTCATCTTTCCCCCAACTAAATTGGAGGGAATCTGATCCTTCTGTTGCTCCTCATCTCCCCCCAACTATACATTTGCATGCTCCTCTTGGTTTTGAACAACCCCCAAGAGTATAGGTACTTCTACTTCTACCTCTATTGGAAAGCCAGGAAAAAGGGTGGGTTCCTATTTTATCTAAATTTGACCTGTGAATTGCTCCCAAGTTTGGTTCCTTTGAGGTAATTCCCTTAAAATTTTTAATTTAATTAGGCCATGGTGGGTAAGGGAGGATTTTGGATTCTTGGATGTTCTAACAAACCCCGCCATATGGTGTAGGTCATTAAATAAAGAAAATGGAATGTTCAGTAAGGCCCTATGGCGTAGATGAGATAATAGAGGAAGTTCAGAATAATAAAGAGTTTGATACCTACCTTCATAGGTGATATACTTCTTGAGGAAAAATGCTACTTGATCCCATGGCCGAGGCAGTGATTGTAACACTATCCCTCTCCTTTACTGACGAATTTGCTCCCCCTCTATGAGAAAATCCTGTACTGTACTAGCATTGGGGGTTCTTCGACCAAACCAGGCTCTTCCCACCTGAGGAAGGATGGTGACTTCAGCCACTATTGCTTCAGAGACTTATATACGTAACCCCCTAACCTCTGAGTGGGTTTCTGTAATATTTAAGGCAAATTGTAGAGTTGTCTCTCAATGAAACCCATTCAGGCGTTGGAAGAATTTAGTCCAGCCCGCAGCTTCAAAAATAGTGAAAACTGTTGATGTAATTGTAACTTCGAAATGTATTCACTTGTATATTTTATGTATTGTACCCCGATGTTTATTTCGGGAAGCATCTGTAATGTAATTGACTCATGTCATATCCCGATGTTCCTATCGGGAGATTCAATAATGTAAACAAGTCATGTAAAGTCATTGTGGGTAACCCTCTTATTGATCAAGGGTTAAAGTCCCCACAGTTGTGGGCCCTAGGGTTATTAGACTACCCTAGAGAAGTCAACCCTAGGTGATTTATTGTAAGTCGGGGCAATAGCTAATGACAATATACTACTAATATGCATGTGATGGGTAAGTAGCTCATGGTGCTATACAACTCTCCATTGCTACTTATCTAGAATGAAACCTCTTTGCTGACATATTGGATTAGTGCATAATCTCAATGTTCTCCTGGTAAAGATGGAAGGCATCTAGAAAGTTTCCATGAGATATGGATGAATGTTGTATTGGATAAAATAGTTGTATAATCATATATCTTGATGCAAAAGAATTTTTCATTATGAATATACCTTATGAAATGTTTCTAACCATACAACTAATGCATTTGACTTGTAGTAAAGATCACGTAAAATCGCCTACAAGCAAAGGAGGATGAGACTTGTTCCGAAGAACAAGTGACGACAGTTCAAGATGAAGAATAATACGATGAATGCATCGACATCATTGATGCAGAACCTTCCAGCTATGAAGAAGTAACCAAGAAGAAAGGGAAGACCAGTTCAAGAAGAATGATGTCTAGGATGCAGTATCGATACGTGAATGGAAGTATACAGTAGAGATCTTGAAGAGATTCGGGATGAGGGATTGCAAGGCCATGACCACACCTATGGCATCGAACCTGAAGCTATTGAGCGATGCTTCATCAAAGTCAATTGATGCTATGATGTATCATCAGATGATTGGGTCCTTGATGTTCCTGACTAATACGAGACCAGGTATTTTCTTTGTTGTGAACACCTTGAGCCAGTTCCTGACAGATCCGAGACATGTTCACTTGATTGCTGCAAAGCATATTCTGAGGTACCTAAGGGGTACAGTTGATTATGGGCTCAAGTATGAGGCGAATCAGAAGATTAACCTAGAGGGTTATGTTGATTCAGATTGGGTAGGAAGTGCCATTGATGGGAAGACCACTTCACGGTGCTGCTTCAGTATGGGATCAGGTGTGATCTCTTGGTTTAGCAGGAAACAGTCTTGCATGGCACTGAGTACAGCTGAAGTAGAGTATGTCGTAGCTTGTTCAGCTAGCTTGTTTAGTTAGCTGAAGCAACTGTCTGATTTATTTGATCTCCACTTAGATGCTACTTGTATATATTGCGACAACAAGAGTTATGTGAAGTTGTCGGAGAACCCGGTGTTCCATGACAATTCGAAACATATCGAGATCAAATATCACTATATCAGGGATATGGTATAGAGAGGAGCAGTGAAGCTCCAGTATGTTGCGACAGACGAACAGATAGCTGATGTGTTGACTAAGCCATTGGCTAGAGTGAAGTTTGAGTACTTCAGGGAGAAGCTTGGTGTTCTCCATATCGAGGTTCCCTCCAAGGGGAAGTGATGAGTCCGTGAGCCATTCTGACATGGTGAGAATATTGGTTCCTTCCATGGTCAGACGTAAGGGCTGATCCATTCTATCATGATGAGAGGATTGGTTCCTCGCATGTCAGATATAAGTGTTGAGCCATTCTGAGGTGACTCTAGGATTGGTCCCTACATGATCATATATAAGTGCTGAATACCATTCTTTGAATGGAGGCACTTGGTCAGTTACCAGGAATACTCAGCCTAGAGCTGAGAGCCATTCTGACATGGTGAGAGGATTGGTTCCTTCCATTGTTAGATGTAAGGGCTGAGCCATTCTATCATGGTGGGAGGATTGGTTCCTTCCATGTCAAATGTGAGTGCTAAGACATTCTGAGGCGATTGTGGGATGTGTTCCCACATGATCAAATATTAATGTTGAATTCCATTCTCTAAATGGAGGCACCTGGTCAGTTACCAGGAATACTCAGCCTAGAGCTGAGAGCCATTCTGACATTGTGAGAGGATTGGTTCCTTCCATGGTCAGATGCAAGGGCTAAGCCATTCTATCATGGTGGGAGGATTGCTTCCTTCCATGTCAGATGTGAGTGCTAAGCCATTATGAGGCGACTATGGGATGTGTTCCCACATGATCAAATATAAGCACTGGATGCCATTCTCTGGGAGAATGGAGGAACCTGGTTAGTTACCAGGAATCCTTAACCTGGGGTTGAGAGCCTTTCTAGCATGGTTACAGGATGTGTTCCCGCATGGCTAGATGTAAGTGCAGAGCCCTTGTAGCATGGTTGCAGGATGTGTTCCCGCATGGCTAGATGTAAGTGCAGAGCCCTTCTAGCATGGTTGCAGGATGTGTTCCCATATGGCTAGATGTAAGTGCAGATCCCTTCTAGCATGGTTGTAGGATCTGTTCCTGCATGGCTAGATATAAGTGCTGAGCCTTTCCGATAGGGTTGAGGGATGTGTTCTTGCATGATCGGATGTGAGTGATGGGCCTTTCTGATAGGGTTGTGGGATGTGTTCCTGCATGGTCAGATGTGAGTGTTGGGCCTTTTTGACAGGGTTGTGGGGTGTGTTTCTGCATGGTCAGATGTGAGTGTTGGGCGTGCCTTTCTGACATGTTGGATGTGTTCCTCTCATGGACGGGCCATTCTGACTTAGAGTTAGATATAAGCACTGAAGAAGACCTACATGGAGGCTAGGCCTACAACCAGCATGAAACAGGGCTAGCTCTGTAGAACTTCCTGTGACGAGAAGAATGAAGAGATAGCACCATTTGATTGAGATAGCAGAAGCAGTGATGATGATGATGATCCAGTGATGCTCTAGATCAAGTGATGATCCAGACTTGATGAAGATGACTTGACAATGAAGATTACTTGACGATGAAGATGACTTGAAGACGAAGATGACTTGAAGACGAATATGACTCGATGATGATCCAGATGATACAGAGAAGAAGACTTGTGCCGATAAATTGTGTCGAGAGAATACCTTCCTAGTTAAGAGGGAGTGTTGATGTAATTGTAACTTCGAAATATATTCACTTGTATATTTTATGTATTGTACCTCGATGTTTATTCCAAGAAGCATTTGTAATGTAATTGAGTCATTTCATATCCCGATGATCCTATCAGGAGATTCAATAATGTAAACAATTCATGTAAAGTCATTGTGGGTAACCCTCTTATTTATCAAGGGTTAAAGTCCCTGCAGTTGTGGGGCCCTAGGGTTATTAGACTATCCTAGAGAAGTTGACCCTAGGTGAGTTATTGTAAGTCTAGGCAATAGTCCCCACCATTATGTTAAGGTTAACCCTCCTTGTTGATCGGAGGGGCAAAGTCCCCATAAGTTGTGGGGCACTAGGGTTATTAGACTCTCCTAGAGGTGTCGGCCTGAGTAAGTAATTGTTAAGTGGGGCCGACATGTTGAAGTGGACATCAAGTGAATGAAAGAATATAAATAGAGAGTGAGCCTCTCGATTTATCATACACACACTCGCTCACTGAGGCGCATGAGTGAGACAGGAGAAGCTCTCTCAAGTGTGAGAGAGAGAACAAGCTGTGGAGATCATCTTTTATGTTTTTGGGTTTTACTACTGCCATTGCTGCTCATTCTATCTTTGAGGAAGTTGCGGGGTTTTCTCCTTTATGGCTTCCCTAAGGAAAATTCTTTGTGTCTCTTATCCCTTGTGTTTATTGCTGTGCATGTTATTCTCTCAGATAAGATCCTAAGATAATGCTAGCTTGAATGATAAAAATATAACGAAAACTTCATCATTTCTTCTCAGTTCTCGCGTATTTTGAGGTTCATGCCGAGCTAGGATACCCATGTTTGTTTGAATTCAAAATTCTTTATTAGTACGACAAATTATAGGTCCTGACAATGGAGGTTAAAGCACAGAGTATGCGTGAACAACTGAGAGTGGTGTTGGGTAAATTCAAAAAGTTAAGAGCATGGAAATGTTTGGAAATTTATCCCAAATTAGGAAAGGTGGCGGTTATCAGATAAGCTTAAATGGCCGTCAATTCATACAAGTGGACAATTAACAGTATGCGGGTGTAATAATGGGCGCAGAAAGGGAGGTATGATTAATGTTGTCAAATCTAATTAACGCTTAATCAAGTAAATAATCAGAACCATACCTTCGGAAATATGCGATGAATAGTGACCTTTGAGAATGGTAAAGCATGTGAAGTGCAGCCATTTAAATTTGATCATTATTGCAGGCATGCTGTAATGACCTTTTCTCCCAGCAGACCAAAGCCATCTTGTCAATCTTGCCGGAAACATAATTAATGATGTGAAGTAAATTAGAATCTCCAGCATCGGGAATTGGGGCCAGATATGGAGGAATCGCAAACCAAGGTTGCAAAGAGTTCTGCCAATATTGGAGGAGTCACAGTCGCGGGCCATAGAGAAATCAAGCAGTTTGGCATATTCACAGCCGTGAATCATAGAAAAATCAGCCAGTTTTGGCGGATTCGCAGCCGTGAATTGTAGAAAAATCAGCCAGTTTTGGTGGAGTCGCAGCTACTGGAAAAGGTAAAAATGGTAAAAATGGAAGAGGTAAAAGTGGGAAAGATTGAAATAGTGTCACAGCTATCGGAAAAGGTAAAAATGGACAAAAGTGAAATGGTGTCGCAGCTGCCGGAAAAGGTAAAAAAAAAGGGCAGAATTTAAATGGAGTCGCAGCTGCGCAGGAAGGAAAAAGGAATTAAGTTACGTTGTTGCAGCTGCGTGGGAAGGAAAAAGGAATTAAGTTATGGTGTTGCAGATGCACAGAATGGGGTAAAGGGTGGTATTTTACGGTGTTGCAGCTGCAGAAAAATGGAAAAATAGGCAAAGTTTTACGGTGTTGCAGCTGCACAAATGGGATAAAGGGTGGTATTTTACGGTGTTACAGCTATGCAGAACGAGGTAAAGGGCGGTATTTTATGGTGTTGTAGCTGTAGAGAAACAGAAAAATAGGTAAAGTTTTACGGTGTTGCAGATGCAATGAACTATTCAAGGATTTTTCTTCTGATGCAGGAAGTTACAAAAGGACGACCCTGGTCGTTAGGCCCGATCATGACCATTTCTCCTTAGGCACATCCCTGCAAATATTCTTTTAAAAAAAAATGGATCAAGTGCAAAGGAAAAAGATAAAAATAATAGTAAAAATATCAATTTATTTATGTACAAAAATTTATGTAAGATTTACAACAATTATCTAAAGATTGACAGGGGCAGAGAAAGATTCCTTCCCTTGTTCTAACTGGTATTTTGGATCAGCTGCAATCTGTGAAGTGAATGCGTCCTTCAAAATGGGATTATGATACAGTCGCACCCTATGACCATTAGCAAATAATGGTGCATGATTCTATCAATGATTACCGGGCGGACTGGGCCCAACCATCTTGTGCATAACTTACCCTTGAAGTCCCTTTTGAATCTTGAATCATATAATAATTCCCAGTCTCCTTCGTAGAAGACTTTCTTTTTGATGAATCGGTCATGCCAATTGGATCTCTGCTGCTGGATTAATACTATCTAATCCACAACGGCTAAACGTTTCTCATTAAGTTCATTCAATTGATTCAATCTTCTCTTCTGGGCTCCAATCACATCTAAGTTTACCTCCATAGCTGTCTTCAAAGTCTTGATTTCAAATTCAATGGGGAAGACAACACTTTTCCCATACACCAAGTCATAAGGAGAGAAATCTGTAATATTGCACCAAGTAGTATGATATGCCCACAATGCTTCTGAAAGTCTATCATCCTAGTCTCTACGATGGCTTCTAACCATTTTGGTAAGGATGGCTTCAATAACTTTGTTAGTGCTTTCCACCTGGCCATTGTCCTGGGTATGGTATGGTGAAGCTATCCCATGGTGAATATGGTACTTTCATAGCAAATCTTCAAATTGATGTGACACAAACTGAGGTCCTCCATCTGTAACCACTTCCTTGGGTACTCTGAAACGGGTAAAGATTTCACCATATCATCACATCCTAGTCATTGGCTTTCACCAAAACCACAACTTCTACCCATTTCGTCATGTAGTCGGTACAAACCAAGATGTAGGATTTCTTCCTGGAATGAGGGCTGATAGGGCCAACAAAATATAAGGCCCATCTATCAAAAGGTTCAACCACCAGTTGTGGTTGAAGAGGCATTTAATCCAATCTATTAGGTTGGCCCATCCTCTGGTAGCTGTCACAAGACTGGACATATTTTTTTGCATCCTTGAAAAGGGTCGACCAATAGTAGCCTATTCTCAGCGCTTTGTGTCCTATCCTCCCGTTTGCAAAATTTCCCCCACAAGGATCGTCATGGTAGGCCTTCAGAATATGGAATATTTCATCTTCTCGTACACATCTTCTGATCTCAAGATCAGGGCCTGTGTAGAAGAGATGACCGTCTGTCCAACAATACCTGGCACTTTGTTGAATGATTTTCCTCTTTTCTCTTTTTGAAAAATGTGCCAGAAGCTTCCCTGTAGCCAAGTAGTTAGCGACATCTACATACCAAGGGGAATGAGATGAAACTGCAAATAAGTGTTCATCTGGAAAAGAGTCCTCACCATGCAGATTATCATCACTGTTAGTAAAACAAGATAAGAAATCAGCGAAAACATTCTCTTTTACAGGTCTGTCTATAATGGTGATATCAAATTTTTGTAATAATAACAGCCATCTAGTTACCCTAGCATTTGTAACAGATTTATTCATTAGATACTTGATGGCTGAGTGGTCAGTGTGCACAAAGGTAGGATATCCAGTGATATAATGTCGGAATTTGTTAATGGAGTAAATAATGGCTAAAAAATCCTTCTTGGTAATATTATAATTAAGTTCAGTAGGGGTTAATCTTTAGCTAATATAATAAACTGCATAAGGTGCTTGACCATCCTGCTGTCCTAATACTGCTCCAATGGCGATATCAGGGGCATCTTAAGAAATGTGAAAGGGAAGGGCTCAATTGGGCCCTCTTAGGATGGGAGCTATGGATAGCTTCTCCTTAAGTTTAACAAATGTTGTCTGGCATGCCTCATTCTAGGTAAATTGCACATCCTTCATTAACAATGAAAACAAAGGAGAGGCAAGTTTGGAAGAGTTTTCTATAAATATTCTGTAATATCCAGCATGCCAAAAGAAACTTTGCACTTATTTTTTAGCTCCAGGAGTAGGTATATTTTTGATAACCCTGATTTTAGAGGGGTCTACCTGGATGCCATCAACAAATATAAAATGCCCCAACACTACCCCTTCACTCATCATCATATGGCACTTTTCAGTGCTCAAAGATAGTTGGGTTTGCTCGCAGCGTGTTAAAACCTTTTCCAAGTTTTTCAATCCTTCTTCAAAGTGTTTTCCATAAGGAGTAAAATCATCCATGAAAATTTCCATACTATCATTAACCAATTCTGAAAAGATGCCAATCACATCTCTTTGAAATGTGGTTGGTGCATTGCATAAGCCAGAGGGAAGTACTCTGTATGCAAAAGTTCCCCAAGGACAGGTGAAGGTAGTTTTATCCTGGTCTTCAGGAGCAATCTGGATTTGATTGTACCCACTAAACCCATCCAGGAAGGAAAAAACTTCTTTCCAGATAAGGTGTCAAGTACTTGATCGATGAAAGGTAGGGGAAAGTGATATTTATGTGTTTCCTTGTTCAGCTCTCTATAGTCCACACAGACTCTCCATTTACCATTCTTCTTGGGTACTATCACGAAGGAGACACCCACTCACTGTAAGAAATGGGATATATAAATCCTGCTTCCAAGAGTTTATGAATTTCTTCCTTCACTATGTCCCTAAGATTGGGATTCATTCTTCGTTGAGGCTGGCACACAGGCCGGGAGTCACTTTTGATATAAATGTGGTGGGTGCATAAATTAGAAGGGATTCCCTTCATGTCTGTGTACTCCTAGGAAAATGCCCCTTGTGTTTTTTTAAGAGAGTGATTAGGCGTTCCCGTTCATCTCGGGAAAGACTGGGATTGATATTCAAGGTTTTTCCAGACTCTACCTCGACAAGAACACTTTTTGAATTTTTCAACACTAGAACTATGTGAGTATCACTGACTAATGTCTCCTCTGTGAGATTTTCTTGTTCCTCTTCACCTATAGTGGCATTCAGGTCTGATAAATTTTCTTATTGACAGAATTGGGTTCACTGATGAAATTATTAATGGCATCGTCTTCAGTTTCATCTTTAAAAGTCAAGGCCTTCCCTATTGTTAATAATGGTTGAACGCCCTCTTCTTCCTCTGGCTCCATCCATAACGGAGTTTCATCTTATAATCTCGGCTGAGTTGGAAGATAGAGAGTGAGGTTCTTTATCTCGGTTCCATTTGTTATGGTCATATACCCAGACCGACAGCTGATGCAAGCATCAACTATAGCTAACCAGGGCCTTCCCAGGATCAATGGGTGTCCTCCTAGCTACAACTTAGGTTGTAAAACCAAGAATTCAGTAGGATATTCCCACAAATCAACTGAGATAATGAGGTCATACAAGATTCCTTCAGGTTTAATAATGGATCTATCTGCCAGTTCTAAAATGGTAGGAGTTGGCCTGAGATTAGTGAGCCCAAGTTTCCTTACAATTTCAATGGTCATGACGTTAATTGTTGCACCTAAGTCTACCAGTACATTGAGTATTTGTGTGCTCCTAATCTGCACAGTGACAGTGGGATTCCTAGGATCGTCATATTTGGACAAGAGGGTTTTCCCCATCATTAATTCAGATAATTTCCCTATGACATGAACAGTGGGAGGATCCCTGGGTTTTCTTCCTGGTTTCCTTGTATACAGATCCTGAATGGTTCTGGCATATATAGGTACATCGTGAAGGGCCTGAAGGAGTGGAATTTTAACATAGATATTTTTCAACTCTCCTAAGAGGTTAAATTGAGGTTGTCTCACTACCTTCGGTAATATTAATCTTCCAGGGTATGGTGGTTCCCTAATCAATTGTGTAGGCTATGTGTCGATAAATGTGTCTTCTTTTGTTTCAACCGGCATATTGGTAGGATGTTCAGTGTATTCAATAATTGGGGTCACTGTATTGGATAAATACTATTGGTTCATCCTTTCTTCATGCACAGAGGATGGAACATCCTCAATGACGAAAGGCTCCACTACCCTCCCTGATCATAAGCGGATATTGTTGCAGGGTACTGGAGTAATGGAGTAAGAGGGCATGTTGGCAGTATCAAACTGATGTACTGCTTTATTATTTGGGTTGGGGTTAGGTTGATCAGGCAGTTGTGGTCGTATTAGCATATTGGGGACAACATTATTCTGGATTTGTAGCTGCGACTGCTGATAAGGCTAAGGGTATTTTTGAGGAGGGTATAGTTGATGAGGAAATGTTTCATGTGGAATCTGTTGAGGAGGTTGGTTAGGGGGAAAATGGTTCCCTGGATGGAAATTCCTCCATCCAGGAGACCAAGAATTTTGTTGGTTTGGTGGTTGTGTCCAAGGGTTCCAGGAGTTAACATTTTTCATCGGAGGTTGAGAGGGATACCACTAATGGTTAGAATAAGATGAAGGGAATTGTGTATTCATGTGCTGCATATTATTCCAATTATTCATGTTATTCAGAAATGGAAACAATTATGGAGCCATACCTTGATTTTATTAATTCTTGCACATGATCTAGGAACTAGGAATCAAAATCATCAAAGAATAATTAACAAATACTCATGAATTGGAAAGAACTGGAATCCAAAATAGGTTTCCTCTCTGTATATTATATGAACAATAAAGGATTACAATACCATGCATGAGCAATGTCTTAACTCAATGAAGAATTCGAATACATAAGGGACAATTCGAATTCAATGAGTGAGTCTAGCTTAAATGACTCTTTGCCATGCAATCTCACTCAGTTAACCACCTGACCAAAACCCTAATTGACTCACCAAACCCTAACTGAAGTTGGAGTGCAATAAATGACTTAATCTCAACTGAAGGAGATCAAACACATGTCATAGCAATCCAATCATCAAGTGCTAGTATTGCATGACTCCAATAAACCCTGATGAGGTTAACTGAAGCTGAACTGACCATCAGAAGTTGGTGAAGGCGCCTTGTTCACTCCAGTTCATTAAAATAATAATAAACAATCATTAAATAATATATTTAATGAATGGAGGCTCCTTAACTAACTGTAATTGATTGGTTGAACTGAAAGTAACCCCCAGTTAGCAATTAGGTGCATGAATGTCACACAGATCACCCCTGGAGTGCTCCAGTTAGCCTCCTTGACTGTAGGAAAGGCTAAGTTAGCCTCCTTGACTGTAGGTAGGTGTGGGAGTGACTGGGATGATGGTAATTAATGCTCCACTGATGTCAATTAAACTTAGGATAGTGTTTTAACTAGGCCAATTTGACCGAAGGAGTGAGTATGAAGGTAAATGTCTCCAACACCCCCCCTTAAGCTATACTTAGGAAGAGTTAGAAAACATAGATGCATAAAATGCTAGGGCCCTGGAAACAAAGGCCATAGGTCACCCTGTATAATAAATAAACTGAAACAATGCTCAAAACAAACTAAGTGAGGAAAAGAGGGAAAACCCAGTGGGAAAAAACCCCCCCTCAAGCTGAACACTGAAAGTAGTCTGGATCACCCTGATGAACTCACCCCCAACAGTGAACGAAGGTAAGTGAAATTATTTTCTGAAAATATCCTGGTGAAGATGTCTGGAGGAATCTTCCACTTTGGAAGAATAACAATGCACTCAACTGGATCAGAAATATAAACAGCTACACGGTGAAAACTGGACCCATGTATAGCAACTGAAATCATCTGAAGAGAGAGCAAAGGTTCTTGAGGATTTGAACCATGTGTGGAACACTCAAGAAACTGATATGTTGCATCCTTGAACAGCAAACCATGACTGGTAAAATCAGCCCCAAATATTAGGAGCAAGTGTCCATGCGGATGCAGAATGTCTTCCTCTTTACTAGTTCTGTGAGGAGATGATTTTGTGACCAAAGGTAGAGAATCCCTGGGACTCTGGAGAGTGAATGCTTGAGCTCCATAATCTGATATAGCTTCAGAAATATCTAATGATTCAAAAAATAAAATATCAGCAACCTCACAGGAGGAAACTAACACCAAATCCCCATCAGCAAATTTGAAGAAGAACTGCGGTACTTGATTTTTCACACCGGAATTGGTGAGAGAAGCTACAAGCATGACTGAAAGCTCTTGAATTTTAAAATATGAGCAAAATAATATCATATCAGAATGCAAATCAGATCTAAATAAGTTCACAACAGATCCAAAACTGTGAAATGAAATCAAATCCCCAGCAGCAGTTTTGAAGGAGACTTGCGGTACTTGTTTCTTCACACCGTTGATGAGAACAGCTACAAGCAGTACTGAAGGTTTATGAACCTGAAATTTTGAACCAATAAATATCAGATCAGATCCAAATAATATGATATCAGATCCAATAAGGTTCATATCAGATCCAAAATTATGGTCAACCGAGACGGTGGATGCACAGTTTTCTTCTTCTTCAAAATTCTGAATTTTGGTGCATGCAATTCTGCAGGAATTTTCTGGAATATATAGATCATGGGGAGAGAATGGATCACTTTGTTAATCTGATATTTATTCCAAAATATCCAAGGTATCACATATTTTCACACCAGCAGCAACATTAGCGGAAGAAAAATCAAATTTCTCTTCACTTTCGGAAGCAATTACTGGTAAATTTTGCACAGAATTCAAAGGAAAATCACCGGTGAATGTTTGCATGGAAGTGTAGCAGCATTTTTCTTCAATATCAGATATTTGAATGTCTTCTTCTGTTTCAGAAATATGAGAAGATGAGATATCAGAGATCTCATGAACTTCCGGAGCATCAGGAGAAGTTGTCACTTCATGGAGACTTTCTTCAATTCGAATTGACTGTGTAGAAGATTCTGCTTCATCTTCATCTTGAACAACTTCATCAGAGAGAGTAGTGGCCGTGAATTTTGAGTGAAGAACTCTTGTGGTACTGGCTTTGATCTCCAAAGCACTATAATGATCCTCATTGTGCTTACTAAAGGCTCTGTCCAATATTGGCTAGAAATTCTTTAGGT
>LPNX010682331.1:168716-203270 GCA_001517045.1 Pseudotsuga menziesii | reverse complement strand
GTATATTATATGAACAATAAAGGATTACAATACCATGCATGAGCAATGGCTTAACTCAATGAAGAATTCGAATACCTAAGGGACAATTCGAATTCAATGAGCGAGTCTAGCTTAAATGACTCTTTGCCATGCAATCTCACTCAGTTAACCACTTGACCAAAACCCTAATTGACTCAACAAACCCTAACTGAAGTTGGAGTGCAATAAATGACTTAATCTCAACTGAAGGAGATCAAACACATGTCATAGCAATCCAATCATCAAGTGCTAGTACTGCATGACTCCAATAAACCTTGATGAGGTTAACTGAAGCTGAACTGACCATCAGAAGTTGGTGAAGGCACCTTGTTCACTCGAGTTCATTAAAATAATAATAAATAATCATTAAATAATCATTAAATAATATATTTAATGAATGGAGGCACCTTAACTGACTGTAATTGATTGGTTGAACTGAAAGTAACCCCCAGTTAGCAATTAGGTGCATGAATGTCACACAGATCACCCTTGGAGTGCTCCAGTTAGCCTCCTTGACTGTAGGAAAGGCTAAGTTATCCTCCTTGACTGTAGGTAGGTGTGGGAGTGACTGGGATGATGTTAATTAATGCTCCACTGATGTCAATTAAACTTAGGATAGTGGTTTAACTAGGCCAATTTGACCAAAGGAGTGAGTATGAAGGTAAATGTCTCCAACAGATTTTGAGGCTGCTAGGGATTTTTCTATGCAATAAAGCAGGCCGGTTCCACATCTAGAGTTGATGCCTATAGAACTTCCTTCACTTGAGGTAGTGAAGGGCATTCTTTTGTGTCATGGTTCATCTTGCACAACTCAGACACTTCTACCTTGTCGAGCGGGCACTCCTTTAGAGGGTGATTCTTCCTATGTTTAAGGAAGAATATACCAAGTTTGATATCCTCTACCACTTGTTTCTGGTTTTCTTTCTAGAGATCTGTTTACGAGGAGATGGAGCTCATCATTTCTGTCTTGAAATTTTCGAGGAGATTGCCTATTTATGCCCGGGTGGCTCCTCCATTAGATGAATTTTGTGTTCTGTTGAAGACATCAGGTTATAATTTTTCCTATTTGTCCCGTTTGTTGTTCTTGGAAGATCCCCTGGAATACCTTTTTCATAGTTCAATTATCTTTTCAAAGGACTCCTTTGAGATATCCCCCTTTCCTAACAGGTTCAACATGTCTAGGAAATATTCCCAAATCCCACAAAGTAGGATTATTTTGAGCACATCTAACCCCATATTTGTCTGTCCATCTCTCTACACATTATATAAAATCCTTTGAACAAAATCTTCTAGAATTTCATCGTCCCTTTGTACCATTTTAAATAGTTCTTCTCACTTATCCTTGCTATTGCAATACTCCTGATATTTCTCCAGGAACACCTGTTTCATCCGGTCCCAGGAAGTGATAGTTCCCCCACCTAGGCTCATGAACCAATGTAATGCATTGTCCTTCAAAGTGGTAGGAAAAAGTTTCAGCTTATGTGCATTGGTGGTGTAGTCGTAGCTGCAATAAAGGATGTCAAATTCAAAAAGAAATTCATCAGGCTCCTCTGTCGCTTTTCCATAAAAACAAGGCAACACCGATGGCGGTATATTTTTCATGGGGGCTATCCCCTCTGGCTGTTGAATTGGGAACTGAAGTGTAGCAACCATCCCTTCAGACGACGAGTTACCCTCATGATGTTGATTTTCACCCATTACTTCTTCATGATCTTCGGGATCGCGTCTGTTGCTCATGTCTTCTTATGCTTTATCCTCTTCATGCTTCCACTGATTGTTAAATTTTTTATGGAACTGCGTCCGATCTTGTTCAGTCACAACCTTCCCGTTAATGTGATATATCAAATCTTAGTCAGCTGCTCCTGCAGTACTAGCTCTGTCTTCCTTCATAGGGATATCCAAGGGTGTTGCAGCTCCTTGTGTGTTCTCCACTGTGGAAACTGATGCTGCCACTCTAGGGGTAACTGGGCTTCTTCTAATAGGTGTTTCCTAATGGTGAGCCCCAGTAGAAGACTTGGTCCTATCAACCAGATCGTCAATGAATGTCCTTCTTCCCAATCCTGGATTTCTCCCACGGCCTTGACCACCTGCAATGTTAGTGTTCTGTGGGGTTCTGGGATTTATAGGAATGTCACGCTGTACCCATCTTGTATTCATGCAACCCAAAACATGCAAACTTAAAAACGGAAGAAAAATGAATAAATATAATTACTGGATGCAACTACTACGGTGTGTAATAATTATCCTCCCCGGCATCAGCGCCAAAATATTGGGCACACTATATGCAAGTTAGTTAAAGCCAACATACAAAGTGTTCAATATAAGTTTTCAACCCAGTGAAATCTCTTATTTCAAGGATAATGCACACTGTATACGTTTAAACACTATGTATCTGATGCTGTAAATGAATGACCCTACTTTCCTGATCAGCCTAAATCATCCCATAATCTACTTAATCTAACTTACCTTCTTAATAATGCAATCACAAATACCTTCTTACAATCCTTAATCTAGAATTAAAAGATTCAGGAAATAGACATCTAGATTACTTTTGCAGAAAGTTAAATGCTCAATTACCAATCCATCTAAATATCCATCTCAATTATCTTAATTCAACTTAATCTAGGAACTCAAAGTGTAGGAATTAAGTTCTACAATTATAAATGTAAAGGAATAAACTGCAAGTATCTAAGGGAAACAACAATTGAAAGAACTAGGGATGAACAAGGCTATCACAGCTATCACACAGTTGCATAAGAGAAAGTTAACCTGCATAGTCGACTGTCACACCCCACCACTGCAGTTTACAGGGGACGCAATTACGGATCATTCAAATGAACACATGGCAAATCGATGACTGTTGCAACTTACTGTAAATAAATGAATTTATCGTAAAATTCAAACTACACAACAGAATAAATAAAATACCTAATTAACTCAGCAATCCCTATGGGAAGGCGGGCCCAACCTTCACACAGAGATGTTGGAAGTAGCACAAGTTAGAACGCTAAGATCTGAAGAATCAAACTCCTTGTATTAAAATGGGAAGATGAACACACAACCCCCAGTCACAACTTATACAATACATTCTATTAATTTCCAACCCCTGGCTCAGAATAGTTCCCAGTATTTATATAATTATGATCATAACTTCTTCCCACTACTATTGGGCAGCCATGAAGATCTCTGATCTTTAGGCTGCCCCAATTATGATAAGCTGTTATAGCTGTGGCAAGATGGAAGAAGAAAATATAGGAAGGTTGTTACTCGAGCCAGAAATAACAATCATGATCAATAGAGAAGATACTCCATGGTTTGCAGCTATTCTTGAGCAATGGCACACTATTGCATCCGAATCTATTGCAGCCTGTTGCAGGTACCTTTGTACAGCTTACGTGGAATATTATCCTTTGACTACGTTCTTTGGGAAACGATGGAATGAATGGAGATTATCTCAGCAATGAATGTTCATTCCTCTCTTGGCATGTTCAGCCTGCTACACCTATATCATTTACATCTCGAATTATCTTTATAAAACCACCATATGTTCGCATAATTCAAGATGTAGAGCCCTGATTACAACAATCCTAAGCATTAATAGAATAATACAATGATTAACCATAACTGTATGAATTGAGGGACCAAGTGAAGGAAAAAATTTGTTTAGTGTACATAATGGAGTAGGATGAGACAAAAAGAGGTAAGTAAAGGTGGTAAAAAAGGGGTCATTTCTGGGCCCAACAGTTGTAGAAGACATTCCTCCTAAATTTGGTGTATTGATGTCAAGGTCTTCGACTTCTAAATTGAAAGGAAGTTTGCAAATGGATATGTCTTATGCTACCATTCCTATGGTTGGTGGGGATAAAAGGTTATACAGTGAGAAAATATCACCTTATGTAGTTAGCAGCCAAGAAAAACCAGATAATCATGTTTCCTATGTTGTTGATACTGACTTGGGATCTTCCATTTTCTTTAATGATGGTCTTCCCTGTGATCCTGAAATTCACGTATCCATTGAATTTAAGGAGGAGGGAGAGTTTTCAAAGAGACAAGAGGCTTTGGAAAAGAAACAGAAAGAAGAGGGTCTCTGGACCATGTATTTTGATGGATTTGTGGCTAAAGTTGGTGTTGGTGCTGGTGTATATATTATCTCTCCTATCAGGGATTTTAAGGCTCTGTCATATAAGTTAACTTTTGAATGTACCAATAATGTGGCAGAGTATGAAGCTTTATTTATAGGATTGGATGCTTTGAAGGATATGGGAGCAAACATGGTACAAGTCATGGGATATTCAGAGTTTGTAATAAATCAGGTGAATGACAGTTATTAGACCAAACTTCCCAGAATGAGGGCTTATAGAAATGAGGTATGGGATATGTTTGGTAACTATTTTACAGATCATAAAGTCAGAGTGATTCCAATATATGAAAACATGGTAGCAGACTCTTTAGCTGTTGTTGCTGGTAAATTTAAAACTCCCACTATTGGCCAAAGAATGTATAAAGTTGATATTGTGAATAGACCCTCCATACTAGATAATTCCAAATATTGGCACGTATTTGAAGATGATATGCAAATAAAAATATTTGTAGAGATGCTTGGTGAATTTGTAAATACTCAAATAGAAGGTGAAAATGATAATTTTGAAAACTACCAAGATCATGAAGAGAGTGGACAAGAAATTGCTGAAAACAGAAAGCTAAAAAAGTCACTAGGGGGGAGGATATAGTTCAGTTAAAGAGTAATCATATCCCTAGAGGCCTAATCCCTTTAGAGAATCTTTTTGATCAAAATGATGTTGCTAGAGATCCAAAAATGAATCCTGCTGATGATGTTGTTGAAGACAAAAATATAGGAACTGAATAAAATCCACGGATCATAAAACTATCAAAAAAATTACCTGTCAAAGAAAAAGAAGACTATGTCAATTTGATGAAAAGATACACTGATGTCTTTTCCTACAATTATGAAGACCCTAAAGAGTATGATACTTCTATCATACAAAATAAAATACCAATAAAACATGGTGAGAAACCTTTTAGACAAAAAATGAGAAGAGTTAATCCAATGCTTCTTCCTGTTATTGAGAAAGAAATTAAAAAATTATTCAATGCCAAGATTATCATGACTCTGAGATTTTCCAAATGGGTTGCAAATTTGGTTCATGTTAGAAAAAAGAATGGTGAAATAAGGCTTTGTATAGATTTCATATATCTTAACAAAATCTCTTTGAAGGATAATTACCCTTTTCCAAAAATGGAACATATTTTGCAGAAAGTGGTGGGATCTGAAAGGATTTCAACTATGGATGGTTTCTCAAGATACAATGAGATCGAAGTGTTTCCTGAAGATCAAGAAAATACTTCATTTACTACACCTGTCACATGCCCCAATTTGCAAAAACAATTTTATATTATTTGAGGAACATTGTGTTAAATTTTATGATAAGTTGTAATTGATGACCCAGTGGGGTCAAGAATATTTAATGTAAATTCAGAATATTTTATTTATAAATAAACAAATGAGGACACAACAGCTTAGGAGAGCTATTAAAAGAGTGTTTACTGGTCAATTGGTGGAGGAGACTGGGTGGAGAGAAAACTAACATGTGGCAGCATCCTCAAACCACTTCCAACTGTTGCAGGTGGCGACTTCCTTATATTTGTGGTCATGATTCCCCAAGAAAGTGAAATCAGAGCAGGTGGCTCATTTAAAGAAAACTGACCCAAAAGACCTAGGCATCTCTATAAAAGTTCCCATTGAAGAGAGCTGAGGATGCTCATTTCTAGAGAAGTGATCATTCATGGTGAATGAATTTACTCAAGAGAAATTTAATGGAGGGGAGTCTGGAATGTGTATGAGGGGATACATGCCGAGATTGATCTAGTTGCAGCTTTTAAGCTGAGGATCATACCACTGAGAGCAGATTTTTATTATTGAGGTAATTGAACCAGTCAAGTGACAGAGGTTTTACAATTGCATTCTCCACCCAGTTCTCAGCTAAGAAGACCAGCAACAGGCTCGGGGGTCCTGAGGAAGCGTTTTTTGAGCGCTCTTGAGGAGTTTGGTTGGGAGGAACATCCTCCTTAAGCTGTTGTCGTCTTTTCCTCAACAGGTTCTATTTTTATTTTACTATCTTAGTTATGTAAATCTTAGTTTATCTATTACATGCATATTAAATGTTTAAGGTTTATGAATGAAAGGTAACTGTGAAATGTTAGATTCAATAAAATTATAGATTATAGCAGAAATGGGAATGAGTATGTATTTGCTGAAGCAGATAGAAATTAAATTTCCAAGCTATGTTTTTCCACACCTGAACTTCGGTCGTACTCTAGCATAGTTGGATTTCTCAGGTAAATGAAATGATTCTTTTATTTGAATATGAGCAGTAGATAGAATTTACTTCAAAGTTTATAATTTATACTAAGTATGAGTGTTATGTATTGACTGCTTTTATTTTTTGTAACTAACTAAATAAAAATAAATAGGTATAAAAGAAGCAATAAATATTATAAATATTTCAGTATTAGTTAACTGATAAAAATATAAATATCATAGTTAACAGAAGTAAGGTCAGAAAACTAATATTTAAGAAAATATGTAAAAGAAAAGGAATTAGTAAAATTGTTTATAAACATTAACATTACAGACTAGTGTGTTACATCCAGAATCAAAGGATTCTTTTATAATCCTTGTATATTAATTACTGATAGTCAACAAAAACCCTAAGTATTTCTTAACTATAATTTATAGGTAAGAGACTGTAAAAATTATTTAGGATTTCCTATTTTGTTTCCTTAAAAGTAGTATCAAAACTTTAACTGTAAGTTTATCTCATCATTCATTATTCTATTTTGCAAAAACAGAGTCAAAAATACTAAAAATAGAAACAAGGATTTCATAAACTGTAGGGTTTATAATATTCCTTTTAAAACCTTAAAAGTCAAGTTCTAAAAATTAACCTTATCTACTATACAGAGCTTAAAAGTAAATATAACTTACAGAGTACTAATAAATAAAATGTATATGTAAATAACAAACAAAGTAAACCAAGAATCATTAAACATGTGCAATATAAATCTCAAATCCAGGAAGGCTTATAGCCTGTAAGAATCAAAGGGTCGAAACCCTTTCTACTATTAAAACCAAATACATAATAACCCTGTATTAAAATATACCAGTTACATTGCTGACTGTAAGAGTAAAAACCCCGTGAACTATACAACTAGACTATTCCACAGTCTTCTTTCTTAAAACCAAATATATATATAAATCTTTTATATTAATAGTAAGATAAATACACTACTGATAGGTTAAACAAAACTCAGTTCACAGTCTTCATGTAAAAGAAAAACTGATGCAAATGAGACATAGGTCTTTTAAAAATTCTGAGCATAAAGAATATTTTTATATTCTTAAATCAATAGTATTACATCATCAAGCTGTAAGGATGAATTTGTTTAACCAAAACCAAATACACATCACAGCTCAAGAGCCTATGCTACCAGCGAAACACCGCAAGGGTTTTCACTTAAAACATGAGTAATAAACAAACTAAATATCTTAACCAATGGAGAATCCAAAGCCATGCTTCCAACCACTGGAAACTTCATCCAACAACCCATATTGTAAGTAGGGAGAACCCACATCGAGACGGGGGCTTACCAGTTGGAAGCCATGAAGTTCACTGAAGCATGAGGTTGTTTTCCACTTAAAGCGTGGAGCCGTTGCAGGTACCTACAAGAACACAGTTTCAAACGATAAATTAAAACTCTGTTCATAAGTTTTAAACCCTAACCTAGTAAATAAATTGACAAATGGAATTTCGAATTAAAGTTTAAAATTTTACTTGAGAGCAAGAAGAAAGCAGAGCCGAGAAGATACAGCCATCCAATTCGAATGCACAAAACCAAGAAGCAAGGAAATACCCTTAAGCCAACTCTGCGACAAAGGAAACAAGAGACTGTCTCAAACTCCATGAGGTCGAGGCAAGGAATAAGCAGTGACAGGGTAGAATCCTTTACAGGCTTCAAGCCAAGAGAAGTAGTGAAGACCACTCACATAGTAAACTTTACTCACAAGAGAAACCGAGATTAAAAACTAAGATACCCAAACCACTTCACACCGTAATGCAGACTATGGAGCCAACAAAAGAGACGGATCAGGATTCTCATGGCCGCATGGAACCTCACAGTGCAGCCCTCATGCCGACAAACCCTCAGAGCCAAATGCCAAGAAGTAGGGTTTCACTTCTTTTTAAGTCACCAATGCATGGAGGAGAAAGGACCACGTGCCCTTCCAAAATTTTAACCATGCGTGGGTTGTTTTCTAATGTCAATGCTGCATACCACCAAGGATGAATTATATCATTGCAAATAATTTACACCATGCAAATCAACTATTATAAGGACTTCTATCATTGCTAATAATGAAATCTATGCCATCGACCATAGTATAACGTTCTTGTGTTTTCTCATCATATCAACTTTTCCATCGACCCTTTAACTAGCTCTTATTATTGCTTACAATGACAATCATGTTATTGTTTAAACCATTCTTTAGATCTAGTATAGTATAAAAATGAAATTTATAATGTGCTTTACCTTTAGTTCCGACTTTATGAGATTAGTTGTTAGGTAGTAAATATACCTTAGGATACAAGCAAAATTATATGGTAATATTATAAAACAATGTGGTATTGTATTATTGCAATAACACTTGTATCATGGCGATAACCTAAATATTAATATTATATCTTGTAAACTAACTGAGCAAAGGATAATCATACTAGCAAACCAATCAAACAAATTGGTATGGTTCACGACTAGTAAAGAAGAGGTAGGGTAGAGATATGTTGTTCATTTATAAACTGAAGAACCCTAAACTTCTCCACTTAAAAATTGAAACTGATAAATGAAGGATTCTTCAAGGAGATTGAAGACAAACCATTTTGCAAGAGTTTCTCATAATAAAGCTAATAATTCATTATAAACTTTTACCTTTGAAAATCATAGGATTATGTTCATGCATAAAAAAAAAATAGTACATTTGAGTATTAAACATGACAATAGTAGTAAGATCATGACACAATAAAAGTATTTATATGTCAAGATCATGAGCCCTATGCTCACTGGAAGAATTTATAATTGACTAGGTATTATAATTTTTACGACAGAAAGAAACCTTGGCAGAACTCATTCTGGTAAATGGCACTAAGTTTGTTAAGGATGATATTCTTTATGGCTAAAATATAAATACTATCTTAGATCCAAACAATGAAGGAAATTACTTTACCTCATCGAAGCCTTGCATTTTTAATAATCAATTTATACTCTAGCATCTTATCACGCTAAAGAAGTACTTCTCGGTTTAATGCAAAATAAACTCCTACTTGATCATACGCTTACCTGCTGAACCTGTAAGAACCAGCACTCCATATGAGTTAGCAGAATGCTAAGTAAGCCCCGAATTTCAAACATGGTTTCTCACCTACTTGAAAAAAGTAAAACATCAGTACAGCTAGCAGCAATGAAATGTAAGTCCTCTTTCTATGATTTATAAAAATTAAATTTGTATTATTGTTTCTGTATTTAAAACAAATCCTTAAAAATTTGTTAAACTGTTTCATTTTTTGCTAACCACTAGCAGTTACTAAACTGCGATCTAAGACATTTTATGTCACTATAAAAAATTTTAATTTTTTATGAAATTTTGGGGTTATGACATGTGGTATCAGAGCACAAGGTTCAAATACTAGGCCTTGATGAAGCTCAACTTGCTTATATTGAACAGTGAATTTAAATCATTTTGCTAATGTTGTTTTCTTTTAATGTTATCAATAGAGAGATTTGTTTCTGATTTTAACAACAGGTATGGAAAGATTGCAGGAATATGCAGAAGAGGAATCTCCCTATACTGAACAAGATAATTTACAAAGAGAACCTATACAAGAAGACATAACCACTAATTCCTCAGAACTTTTACAAACAATAAAAGATTTAAAATCTGAAATGGAATCTGTTAAAAAAGAAAATGAGAGGATTCTGAGAGCTCAGGAGGAGCTGAATCAAATCGTAATAGAAAGATTTAATACTGAGGGAAGGGATAAAAGAGATGATTTGGAAGATATAAGTTACCAACATAAGTATAAAAAGACTAAACAGATTAAAAATGAAAGTAGCTCATATTCTGAAGTATTTGATGATCAACGTAATTCTCATTATACTAGTGACAGTAGTGAGGATAACCACCATACTAGGAAAAGAAAATATAAACCTTATGAAGAAATTTCTGGAGAGTTTAAGAAGATTAAGCCACCAACATTTAATGGAGAAACTGAAAAGGGGGAGGAAGCGGAATCCTGGTTATCTAGGATGAAGAAGTACTTCCATATTTATAACTATTCTAACCAATTAAAGGCTAGGATGGCTATTTATAATCTCACAGGGAAAGCTAATATATGGTGGCAAGATTTAAATAGAGTGAAAGATATAAGAGAGAAGAAAATAAATTGGAGTACATTCAAGAAATACTTTAAAAATAAATTTTTATTTGAACAGTACTATGAAGAAAGGGCTAAATAATTCTATGAGCTAAAACTAAGTACAATGATTATGAAAGATTTGAACAGTTAGTTTTGAATTCTGCTTAGGTATGTGCCATACCTTGTGGATGAAAAACTGAAGGTACACTGATTTCTCAATTGTTTACCTTATCATATAAAGGATAGGATTGAGTATGACAATCCAAAAACCCTGGAAGAAACTACGAGGAAAGAAAAATTCTGTTATGAACAGAATCGGAAAAAGACTGTCAGCAACATCCACACAATACAGGAGGAGATTACTATTGGTGATTTAGCGAGGACTATGCATAGGATCAATGCGAATTTGGAGAATCGACAAGTAGACTATCAAACTTCCATGGTGGAAGTAGAAGGTAAGATAAACCAAACACCCGTATCTATTTTAATTGATCCAGGAGCTAGTTTAAGCTATATTTCTCCTAACTTGGTAGAAAAGTGTAAACTGTCTATTGAAAATTTTGCAAGTTCTTTGTTAGTTCAGTTAGATACTGGTGCAAAGAGAAAGGTAATTATCTTTGTAAAGAATTGTGCAGTAATTATGGATCAATTTGAAACTTTTGTTAAGCTTAATGTACTACCTCTAGGTTCATACGACATACTAATTGGTATGGATTGGTTAGAAAAGCATAGGGTAGTCTTGAATTTCTATGATAAAATCTTTACTTGTATAAATAATGATGGAAAACTAATAAGCGTAAAGGGAATCCCTAGGAAAACAACCGTAAGGCAGATTTCTGCTCTGCAGCTTAAGAGAGTTGTTAGGAAAAATTGTAAGGCTTATGCAGTAATAGTAACCAATGAAGAAAATCTAAACAACATAGATAAATTAAAATTTGAGGATATACCAGTTCTAAAGGAATATGCGGAAGTATTTCCGGAAGAAATTCTGGGACTGCCTCTGAAGAGGGAATTAGATTTTACCATTAAGCTGGTACCTGGTGCAGCACCCAGCTCAAAGGCCCCTTATCGAATGAATATACTTGAACTTAAGTCACAATTCAAATAACTTATTGACAAGAATTATATTCGACCCAGTGTGTCTCCCTGGGGGGCACCTGTCATCTTTGTTAAGAAAAAGGATAGAACTCTACAACTTTGCATAGATTATCGTCAATTAAATAAGATGGCTATCAAGAATAGATACCTGCTGCCTCGCATAGATGATCTGTTTGATCAACTACGTGGGGCCACAGTATTCTCGAAAATTGATTTACGGTCTCGATATCACCAAGTTAGAATTAAAAATGAAGACATCTTTAAAACAAATTTTAGGACTTGATATGGACATTATGAGTTTGTCGTCATGCCATTTGGGCTTACTAACGCTCCAGTTGTTTTTATGTGTCTAATGAATAATATAATGCATAAATATCTGGATAAATTTGTGGTCGTGTTTATCGACGACATATTAATTTATTCGAAATCTGAAGAAGAACATAAAGAACATTTAAAAATTGTCTTGCAAGAGTTGCGAGATCATCAACTCTTTGCAAAGTTTAGTAAATGCGACTTCTTTAAAGATAAAATCCAGTATTTAGGTCATGTGGTGACTAAAGAAGGAATTTCGGTAGATCCCGAAAAGATTAAGGAAATCGAAGATTGGCCAGTTCCTAAAGACGTAACTGATGTTCGATCATTTATGGGGATTATTGGTTATTACCAGAGGTTCATCAAAGGGTTTTCAAGAATCACAAATCTGATAACCTCTTTGCAGAAAAAGGGAAAGAAATTTTATTGGAATCAAAAGTGCGAGGATAGTTTTAAAAAGTTAAAAAACTTATTAACCAGCGCACCAATTTTAAGAATAGCTGATCCAAATAAAGATTTTATAGTATGTACTGACGCTTGCAATGATGGTTTAGGTGGAGTATTGACTCAAGAAGGACATGTTATTGCTTACGAGTCTAGGAAATTGAAGATTCAGGAAAGGAATTATGCAACCTATGACTTTGAACTAGATGTTGTCATACATGCTTTAAAGATGTGGTGTCATCATTTAATTCGAAGAAAATTTATTCTAATGACAGATAATAAGGGATTCAAATATCTGTTAGATCAACCTAACCTGAATCCTAGACAAGCTAGGTGGCTAGATTTTCTAAGTGAATATGATTTCAAAATTCAACACATTAAAGGAAAAGAAAATAAGGTTGTTGATGCATTAAGTAGAAATGCAAAGCTAAACTTAACAGTAGCTATCAGCACTCATACAACAGATTTGGAAGAACAGCTTAAAGCAGGGATAGAACAAGATGAAAATTACCTAAAGTTACAAGCAAAAGCAAAAGAAAATCCAATAGAAAGTCTAAGTAAAGGGTACAACTTGAATGAAAAATGATTTTTACTGTATGAAGATAGAATATATGTACCTAATGTACCTAAGATTAAGTTTTTAATTTTAGACGAAATCCATAAAACTCCTTACTCAGGCCATCCGAGTTATCAGAAAACTATAACCATGTTAAGAAAAGAATATTTTTGGCCAAACATGAAGACTGAACTGGCAGAATATATTGCTAGATGCTTTGAATGTCAGCAAGTAAAAACTGAACATCAGCATCCAGCTGGATTACTTCATCCTTTTCTCATTCCTTGTTGGAAATGGGAGATAATTAGTCTTGATTTTGTTACTGGACTGCCTAAAAACCAAAACTTAAATGACTCTATAATGGTAGTGGTTGAAAAATTGAGTAAAGCAGCCCATTTTATACCTGTAAAAACTACTTATAAAGCTGCAAATATAGCTGATATCTTTTTAAAACAAATTTTTCGACTGCATGGAATACCAAAGGTTATAATTTCAGACCGAGACCCTAAATTTACAGGTAACTTTTGGAGATCTCTGTTTAAAGGATTAAATACTACGTTGAATTTTAGTACCTCATTCCATCCTCAAACTGATGGATAGACTAAAAGAGTAAATCAGGTACTGGAAGATTTACTAAGAATGTATGTAAAGGAACAGCCAGGTAAATGGGAAGATTATTTACACCTGGTAGAATTTGCTTATAATAATAATTACCAAGCTTCAGCTAGATATAGTCCTTTCAAAATTTTGTATGAAAGGAAACATAACACTCCCATCTCTTGGAGTAATCCGGTGGACAGGTTAGTATTAGGACCCGAATTATTGAAAGAAATGGAAGAAATTGTAAAGCAGATACAAGGTAATATGAAAGTTGCGCAAGATCGACAGAAAAGTCAAGCAGACCTTAAAAGAACTCCAAAAGAGTTCCAGGTAGGTGAACATGTTTTCATTAAGGTGAGACCCAAAAAGAGTTCTCTGAGGTTGGGTAGTTGTGCCAAACTAACACCTCGTTATTCTGGTCCTTTTGAAATACTATCGAGGATTAGACAGGTAGCCTAGCAGTTATCCTTACCACCAAATTTAAGAGTTCACAATGTTTTTCACATTTTTGTATTAAAAAAATACGTGCATGATGCTACTCATGTTATTAACTGGAATGATGTACAAGTGGAACCCGAAGGAGATTTTTTGGTGGAACCGGACTGTATCCTCGAGCGGAGGGAGATCACACTTCAGAACCGCACCATTGGTTAAGTGAAGGTGCAATGGAAGCACCTTAGTCCATAGGAAGCCACCTGAGAATTGGAAAGTCATATGCGGGATGCATATCCAATTCTATTTCAGGGGAACTCTAAGGATAAGGAATAAATAACATTGAGGACGATGTTATAATTTAAGGGGGCGTGTATGTCACATGCCCCAATTTGCAAAAACAATTTTATATTATTTGAGGAACATTGTGTTAAATTTTATGCTAAGTTGTAATTGATGACCTAGTGGGGTCAAGAATATTTAATGTAAATTCAAAATATTTTATTTATAAATAAATAAATGAGGAGAAAATAACTTAGGAGAGCTGTTAAAAGAGTGTTTACTGGTCAATTGGTGGAGGAGACTGGGTGGAGGGAAAACTGACATGTGACAGCATCCTCAAACCACTTCCAACTATTGTAGGTGGCAACTTCCCTATATTTGTGGTCATGATTCCCCTAGAAAGTGGAATCAGAGCAGGTGGCTCATTTAATGAAAACTGACCCAGAAGACCTAGGCATCTCTATAAAATTTCCCATTGAAGAGAGTTGAGGATGCTCATTTCTAGAGAAGTGATCATTCAGGGTGAATGAATTTACTCAAGAGAAATTCAATGAAAGGGAGTCTGGAATGTGTTTGAGGGGATAAATGATGAGATTGATGTAGTTGCAACTTTTAAGCTGAAGATCATACTGCTGAGAGCATATTTTTATTACCGAGGTAATTGAACCAGTCAGGTGACAGAGGTTTTACAGTTTCATTCTCCAACTAGTTCTCAGCCAAGAAGACCAGGAATAGGCTTGGGGGACCTGAGGAAGCGTTGTTTGAGTGCTCTCGAGGAGTTTGGTTGGGAGGAACAACCTCCTTAAGCTGTTGTCATCTTGTCCTGAATAGGTTCTATTTTTATTTTACTGTCTTAGTTAAGTAAATCTTAGTTTATCTATTACATGCATGTTAAATGTTTAGGGTTTATGAATGAAAGGTAACTGTGAAATGTTAGATTCAATAAAATTATAGATTATAGCAGAAATGGGAATGAGTATGTATTTACTGAAGCAAACAGAAATTAAATTTCCAAGTTGTGTTTTTTCACACCTGAACTCAGGTCGTACTCTAGCACAGTTGGCTTTCTTAGGTAAATGAAATGATTATTTTATTTGAATATGAGCAGTAGATAGAATTTACTTCAAAGTTTATAATTCATACTAAGTATCCGTGTTATGTATTGCTTGCTTTAATTTATTGTAACTAACTAAATAAAAAGAAATAGGTATAAAAGAAGCAGTAAATATTATAAATATTTCAGTATTAGTTAACTGATGAAAATATAAATATCATAGTTAATAGAAGTAAGGTCAGAAAACTAATATTTAAGAAAATATGTAAAAGAAAAGGAATTAGTAAAACTGTTTATAAACATTAACATTACAAACTAGTGTGTTACATCTGGAATCAAAGGATTATTTTATAATACTTGTATATTAATTACTGACAGTCAACGAAAACCCTAAGTATTTCTTAACTATAACTTAGAGGTAAGAGACTGTAAAAATTATTCAGGATTTCCTATTTTGTTTTCTTAAAAGTAGTAGCAAAACTTTAACTGTAAGTTTATCTCATCATTCCTTATTCTATTTTGCAAAAAAAGAGTAAAAAATACTACAAGCAGAAACAAGAATTTCATAAACTGTAGGGTTTATAATATTCCTTTTAAACCCTTAAAAGTCAAGTTCTAAAAATTAACCTTATATTCTATACAAAGCTTAAAAGTAAATATAACTTACAGAGTAGTAATAAATAAAATGTATATGTAAATAACAAACAAAGTAAACCAAGAATCATTAAACATTTGCAATATAAATCTCAAATCCAGGCAGGCCTATAGCCTATAAGAATCAAAGGGTTGAAACCCTTTCTACTATTAAAACCAAATACATAATAATCCTGTATTAAAATATACCGGTTACATTGCTAACTGTAAGAGTAAAAACCCCATGAACTATAGAACTAGACTGTTCCACACTCTTCTTTCTTAAAACCAAATATATATATAAATCTTTTATATTAATAGTAAGCTAAATACATTACTGATAGGTTAAACAAAACTCAGTTCACAGTCTTCATGTAAAAGAAAAACTGATGCAAATGAGACAGAGGTCTTTTAAAAATTCTGAGCATAAAGAATATTTTTATATGCTTAAATCGACAGTATTACATCATCAAGCTGTAAGGCTGAATTTGTTTAACCAAAACCAAATACACATCACAACACAAGAGCCTGTGCTACTAGCGAAACACCGCAAGGGTTTTCACTTAAAACATGAGTAATAAACAAACTAAATATCTTAACCAACGGAGAATTTGAAGCCATGGTTCCAACCACTAGAAACTTCATCCAACAACCCATATCGTAAGTAGGGAGAACCCACATCAAGACTGGGGCTTACCGTTTGGAAGCCATGAAGTTCACTGAAGCGTGAGGTTGTTTTCCGCTTAAAGCATGGAGCTGTTGCAGGTACCTACAAGAAAACAGTTTCAAACGATAAATTAAAACTCTGTTCATAAGTTTTAAACCCTAACCTAGTAAATAAATTGACAAATGGAATTTCGAATTAAAGTTTAAAATTTTTCCTGTGAGCAAGAAGAAAGCAAATCCGAGAAGATATGGCCATCCAATTTGAATGCACAAAACCGAGAAGCAAGGAAATACCCTTAAGCCAACTCTGCGACAGAGGCAGCAAGAGACAGTCTCAAACTCCATGAGTCCAAGGCAAGGAATAAGCAGTGACAGGGTAGAATCCTTTACAGGATTCAAGCCAAGTGAAGCAGTGAAAACCACTCACACAGTAAAACTTTACTCATAAGAGAAACCGAGATTACAATCTAAGATACCCAAACCACTTCACACCGTAATGCAGATTACAGAGCCAACAACAGAGAAGGAGCAGGCCTCTCATGGCTACATGGAACCTCATAGTGCATCCTGCATGCTGACAAACCCTTGGAGCCAAATGCCAAGAAGTAGGGTTTCACTTCTTTTTAAGTCACCAGTGCATGGAGGAGAAAGGACCATGTGCCATTCCAAAATTTTAACCATGCATGGGTCATTTTCTAATGTCAATGCTGCATACCACCGAGGATGAATTATATCATTGAAAATAATTTACACCATGCAAATCGACTATTATAAGGACTTCTATAATTGTTAATAATGAAATCTATGCCATCGACCATAGTATAACGTTCCTGTGTTTGCTCATCATATTAACTTTGCCATCGACCCTTTAACTAGCTCTTATGATTGCTTACAATGACAATCATGTTAATGTTTAAACCATGCTTTAGATCTAGTATAGTATAAAAATGAAATTTATAATGTGTTTTACCTTTAGTTTCGACTTTATGAGAGTAGTTGTTAGGTAGTAAATCTACCTTAGGATACAAGTAAAATTATATGGTAACATTATAAAACAATGTGGTATTGTATTATTGCAATAACACTTGTATCATGGTGATAACCTAAAGATTAATATTATATCTTGTAAACTAATTGAGCAAAGGATAATCATACTAGCAAACCAATCAAACAAATTGGTATGGTTCACGACTAGTAAAGAAGAGGTAGGGTAGAGATATGTTGTTCATTTATAAACTGAAGAACTCTAAACTTCTCCACTTAAAACTCAAAACTGATAAATGAAGGAGTCTTCAAGGAGACTGAAGACAAACCATTTTGTAAGAGTTTCTTATAATAAAGCTAATAATTCATTATAAACTTTTACCTTTGAAAATCATAGGATTATGTTCATGCATAAAAAAAAACAATACATTTGAGTATTAAACATGACAATAGCAGTAAGATCATGACATAGTAAAAGTATTTATATGTTGAGATCATGAGCCCTATGCTCACTGGAAGATTTTATAATTGACTAGGTATTATAATCTTTACGAAAGAAAGAAACCTTGGCAGAACTCATTCTGGTAAATGGCACTAAGTATGTTAAGGATAATAGTCTTTATGGCTAAAATATAAATACTGTCTTAGATCCAAACAACGAAGGAAATTACTTTACCTCATCGGAGCCTTGCATTTTTAATAATCAATTTATACTCTAGCATCTTATCACGCTAAAGAATTACTTCTCGACTTAATGCAAAATAAACTCCTACTTGATCATACGCTTACCTGTTGAACCTGTAAGAACCAATAGTCCATTTGAGTTAGCGGAATGCTAAGTAAGACCCGAATTTCAAACATGGTTTCTCACCTACTTGACAAAAGTAAAACATCAGTATAGCTAGCAGCAATGAAATGCAAGTCCTCTTTCTATGATTTATAAAAATTAAAGTTGTATTAGTGTTTCTGTATTTAAAACAAATCCTTAAAAATTTGTTAAACTGTTTCATTTTCCGCTAACCGCTAGCAGTTACTAAACTGCAATCTAAGACATTTTATGTCACTATAAAAAATTTTAAATTTTTATGAAATTTTGGGGTTATGACATGTGGTATCAGAGTACAAGGTTCAAACACTAGGCCTTGATGAATCTCAACTTGCTTATATAGAACAGTGAATGTAAATCACTTTGCTGATGTTGTTTTCTTTTAGTGTTATCAACAGAGAAATTTTTTTCTGAGTTTAACAACAGGTATGTAAAGATTGGAGGAATACGCGGAGGAGGAATATCCCTATACTAAACAAGATAATTTACAAAGAGAACCTATACAAGAATACATAACCACTAATCCCTCAGAACTTTTACAAACAGTAAAAGAATTAAAATCTGAAATGGAATCTGTTAAAAAAGAAAATGAGAGGATTTTGAGAGCTCAGGAGGAGCTGAATCAGATCGTAATATGAAGATTTCATACTGAGGGAAGCGGTAAAAGAGCTTATTCGGAAGATATCACTGTGTACTCAAGATATGACAAGGAGCACATTAAGCATTTGGAGAAAGTTTTTTCTGAAATGTAAAAAGTATGGAATATCATTAAACCCCAGAAAATCAATTTTGCATTGGAAGAAGGAAAATTGATAGGGAACATTATTTCAAAGGATGGTATAAATATTGATCTAGAGAGAATCAGTGCAATCCTGAAGGTTGAGGATCCAAGAAGTAAAAAGAAAGTGCAATCATTCATTGGACAGGTAAATTTTTTGAGAAGGTTTATTCCTAGTTTTGTTGACAATTAATGAATATCACTAATATGCTAAAAAAGGAACATGAGATAAAGTGGACAATAGATACAAGGAGATTTTTCAGAGATATTAAATAGGGTATCATAAAAGCCCCAGTTCTGGTAAGTCCAAATTTTATTTTAGCAAATATTTAATAGTATTTTCTTATGCTTTTGATCACATTATTGCTAGAGTGTTGTTACAGAGAAACAATCAGAATGTTGAATAACCTATAGCCTTCTTTAGTAAAGTGTTAAGAGATAGAGAGTTGAAATATGACATTATGGAAAAACAAGCATATGCTCTAATCAAATCTTTAAAATATTTTAGAGTTTATGTTCTTCATTCACACATCATTGCTTAAGTTCCTAGTAATGTGGTGAAGAGAATCCTCACACAACCAGATCCAAAGGGAAAAAGAGCAAAATGGATTATTGTGTTACTGGAGTATGATATTGAAATTAACACTAATACATTTGGGAAGATTTTTCCACGAAATACTTCCACGTTTTGAACATTCGTGGATTAATACTTCATTTTTTTATCATGGCGGAAAAACCATGGCAATATCGACATTTCTAATTTTCAACGAACTTTTGTCTCTATATCGACGATATATAGCTATATTTGCACACTCGCCAAACCAATGCCATATTTCAAAATCTCTTGGTTGTTTACGTGCGGGTCAAGTTGTAATGGCATTAATAATTATCCTTGCTGAGTTAGAGCAGGATTCTCTTTTTGTTGAAGCTTCACAACTCTTCTCAGATTTAAAATTTTATTTTGTGTTACAAATCTGTTGGGTCTGGGTGAAGGGGTACCCTGACTGAAAGAAGTGTTTTATTTATAAAAACGATCAACAAGCTGCATCAACTGCCTTCCAATCCCTCTCTGACAAGCACACAAAGTGTCTATGGAGTCTCCAGGCTAAAAGCTCAATCCTTCCATCCTTGAAAGCGTAATGTGAGAATGTGCATGGAATTGTCAGTCCGTTGTACCACCTGACTCATGCATTTTCGACACATTTTCTATAGTTGCAATTGATTGAGAGCAGATTGAGCCAAGATTTCTTTATCAACCACATCTAAAACTAGAGAGATCAGTCATACTCTACAACAATCATCTGGCCGTAAATTTATAAAATGTAAGCATGCATCCTTTTTTGGGCGATACAAACTAACATTGACGCTAAAAAAAACAATTGTATTCTTTGGGTCATGAACCTTACGAACGAATTTGACAAACCTGCAACTCCCTCCTTTTATTTAAACCAGAGTAATTGCAACAAGAGGGTCCAGTCAACAATGACTCTAGCCAATTCATTTTTTTTTATAGACCCGATGCTCCACTAAGATATTGTTCATTGACATAGTGTTAATCACTTTCCACAGTAGAAGGACAACTTTCATTTCGACCATTTGGGCCACCTAGTGTTCCAATGCTAAAACTATCAAGGTCTCATTGTGAGTAAATCAAAGGCCATTGCACAACACTTGTCAGAATCAATGAAAAATTCAATCTGTTAGACATAATGCTCACTGAGAGGGGGGGGGGGGTGAATCAGTGAGCTAAGGCTTGAAATCAGTTTCAACTTTTTCTACCAATCTTATATCATTATTTCACAATTGCTTCAACAACATATTTATCAAAGAAATTATCAACTAGGCACATTTCATTAATAAATTAAACACATCACTATCAAGACATTGCACAAGGGACACATGATATAGTTTTGTAATATTTATATAAGTGGAGACTTCAATCTCCAATATTGGCTACAACCCATAAGATGGCACCACCCACTAGAATGGTTCAGTCAGCTACAACTGACTGGGATGCTACAACATCCAAACAAGATTCAACTTGTCAAAATACCAATAATTCTTTCCCCAGCTCCACCCAACCTCCCTATACAAATTTCAGATTACAAATTACAATTGATACATCAGACTCTTCTAAAGTTTGCCACAGACACACACATCAAAAACACCAATCAGCAAGTCTTCCTTATGTACTCAGCAAGTCATTCAACATACAACATACTACAGCCATGTATCAAATCTGTCCATACACCATTAGTATCTTCTCTTCAGTATTGTCCACATCAGCATATAGGCTTCCAAACTGTTTAATTTAACATTTAGACAAAATTGTTTTTAACTTGTAAAAACAATTTTTCTTCTACTTTGGCATATTTATTTCTCCCTCATGTGATCACCATAAGGAAACCTACAAGCATGGCTAGATAGCCATTTCAACAATGAACAAGACCATATCACAAGATAAATCCGTTGACACACACACAACCTCTTGCAAGAATTTCAAAATAGCTTCTCAACCTCTTTTGAACATCAAAACATATTTCTTCCCATTTTGGCAGACTCCTATTTCACATGTGTGAACACTCTATGGAGACCTGAAGTCATGAGTAGATGCACAACTTACCAAAGAATGGATCCATTACATTTGATAAATTTACTTGCACAAAGACATCCCTTGGAGGGCATTTCCAACTGACCTCTCAAACTCCTGTTTTTAACACTCGGTCAATTTTCTTTTGTTCTCACTATGCAAAATATTATTTTTCCTATTTTTGGGAGATTGATATTTTGCATATGAGACCATGATAAGACAACCTAGAGGTATGGAAGGATAGTCAGTTCACCAAGAAACATGCCTATGCTACCTGATGAATTTTATCATCAAAATAACCCCTCCTTGCAGGCATTTCAAAATTCCTTTTCAATTTCCTGAATCTAACACAACCAATTTTCTTGTGTTCTTAAAATGCAAAATAATATTTTTCTTACTTTTGGTAGATTTATATCTTTATCAGAAAACACTCCACGGGATAACTGAGACCATGGTTAGATGCACCCATCAACAAGCTATAGCCTAACACTTTCATATTATTTTTATCATCATCCTATGAGATAGGGCGGGCATTTCCCTGAGGCCACTGAGGTAGTTTTGCCAGTACTGGAATAGTGCAAAACAACTTGAAACTCTGTTTTGGCAGACCTTTATCTTTGTCATCAAACATCTTCTTTGAGAACTGATACCATGGTGAGATAGCCTCTTCAACAAGCTATAGGATGATAGCATCAAATAATTTTTATCATACACCTATAAGGTACGGTGGACATTTTCCCAACGCCACATGAGCCAATTTTTCCAACAGTTAGACAATTTTCTTAGTCTGGTCCAATCTGCGTAAAACACTATTTTGGGAGGTTCATAACTTCTTCTTCAGATACTTCCAAGACAATATGAAGACATGGTCAGGTAGGCCAAATATCAATCTACAAGACCCCCATACGGTGTGGGCATTTTCTTCAACACACAATTTGTGGCGGGAATTTTATTAAGGATACCTGAGCCAGTTTTCCAACACTTGGTCATTTTCCTGTTTTTCATCAAATTACCATATTTTTCCAAAATTATTGTCATTAATGTTGTCATCAATGAAAATCCTATTCATCATAGTCTTCATTTTTTTCTTTATAGAAATTGGTATATAATATACTGCATTTAGAAATATACTTATATCTAATGCATTTGACAAGTTATTGTTTGGTATGGTGTAGGTAAGACAACTACTTGTCACTACAAAGATTTTTCACTATGAATGAAAATACAAGGAAGCTTTCTCAGTTTAGAGTGGCATTAGAGGCGAGGGGAGATGAAAAAAGTTATTTCCCTTGCCTTGATTGCAGGGGCTTGCAAAAAAGAAGAATTTTAATAACGACAGCTAAAAGACATTATAGGGAGAAGGGGCACGCCAAAGGGGGTTATGAATATCGTCCCTTGGTAAGAGGTTATTCAATTTTTAATGTATTCTCTATAATAGTCATCATGTCATGAATTTCAGTAAAATGTCTTGTCGTTTTATTATATGTTCTATACACACTAATTTTACTACGTTGTTTGTAAATATATAGACAATGCCCCCAAAATGTCCCCTTCTAGAGAGTTATTTTCCAAGTACTAGCAGAAATACTCATTTATAGGGTGACGAACATCTAGATCAGAATATTGAAGCTGATCAAGTTCTTAATGATGACATGGATGGAGATAACATTAGTGATACAAATCAGGAAGATGAGATACATAGATTGATCCAAGACACATTTTCTCCAATGGATGAGGACAACCGGGATGATAGTCATGATGTTGATCCTCTACTCAAGAAGGCACATCAACCTCTTTATGAAGGCTCAAAAACAAATCTTCTATCTGCTATATTTTTGTTAGTGAACTTGAAGGTTTTGAATGGTTTATCAAACACCCGTCTCACATAGATACTAAGGTATGTAATTTGTTAATTATTTATGTTTGCATGTTCACATGTACATAAAGGGTTTACTTTTTTCCTATATTTCTATTGTTATATAATTTTTAAAGTATGGATGCGATACTGATGATAAATATTGTTTACATTGACTTATTCTTTTGAAATTTGTATATTGTTAGGTGAATTTCTATTACCAATGTCAAATGTTTTACCACGCACATATCGAGAGATATATGTGATTATGAAATAATTTGGAATGGAGTATCAAGATATCGATGCATGTCCTAATGATCATATCATATAATATGGACAATATGCATTAGAAAATGAATTCCCACAATGTCAAACAAGTAGGTATCGAACCGATAAAGTGACAAAAAAGGTGCCTCACAAAGTTCTTCGTTATATTCCTATAATTCCACGTCTAGTTGTTGTTCAAGTGTCAAAGTATAGCACATTTTATGGATTTCCATGCAAAGAACAGAAGTCGAGATGATTTTCTTCGAATTCCTGTAGATGGGTTTGAATATAGGTGCATCGAAGAAAAGTGGCCAATTTTCAAAGAAGAACCTCGTAATGTTAAACTTCCGTTGGCAGCTAATGGTATCAATCCATTTGGAGAGCTTTGTTCTACCTACTCATTGTGGCATGTTTTTGTTATAAACAATAACCTTACTCCTTGGATGTCGGTCAAGAGAGAGCACACAATGTTGGCAATGATTGTTCCAAGTATTTAATTAATTTGCATTTTTTTACTTGAAAGTATGATCACTAAATATTTCATTTCTTTGTTTCGTGCATGATAATTATGTCTTTTATATATAACGACATATAGCTAAATATAATTAATCATGTATGTTGGACCAATTAGGTAAGTACTAGGTTAAAGCTATGAATGCATATATTGAGCCTCTTATAGATGATTTGTTGAAGTTATTGGATTGCGTCACTATGTATGACATCTCTAGACCAATAGGGAAAAGACGATTTTGATTCCATGGAATACTTGGATGGACGATTCATGATGCTCCCAGGTTAACACATTCTTGTGGTATATTGTTACTTTCTTTTGTTCTTTAATATTATATATATCTATTGAAAATATCATGGATTATTTTAAATGGTAATTCTAATTCGCTACACTAATTCATATATCTTGTAGGTCTTCAAACAAAGGGAGAATTTGCATGTCCAGTTTACGGTCCCAGGATAAAATCTCGTCGCTCAAGCAGTTTAGGAAAGGAAGTGTTTGATGAGTATAGGAACTTTCTTCCTAAGAACCATAGTTATCGAACTACAGACAAAGAAAAATTCAATGGTAAAGAAGAGAATGGAAAAAAACCACGAAGAATGACACATCACTTATGGAACTTGGAATATAATAGAAATCGTCAAAGTATGCCAAATTATTTATGTATTGTTGGAATATTCGTCAATACTTAGCCAAATTTCTGAATATGCAAAATAATATTTTTCCTACTTTGGAAGATTTATTTATTGCACATGTGACCATCATAAGGAAAACTGAAAGCATGGGTGGATAACCACTTCAACAAGGAACATATCTATGTCACCCTATGAATTTTATTAGCTCAAGGACACTGTTGAGTATGGTTTTCATTGATGTCAAAGGAGGTCATTAATGAAAAAAGAAGTGTTGATATGGCATGTGTGATGAGTTTGAAAAACACATGTTGGTGTCCTAATGTCTCATGATGTCATTGTTACATTCTGGTAGTAGTTGGTAATGGTATGATAATTTGGGGATTTTGACAAAGTGTTGAAAAACTGCCCTAAAGCACCTGCCTTATGAAAATGAACACCATAATTCATAAGAAGAAGAAAATGCCCACCATGAATTTCCATACCATATTTTGTTGAAATATATATCTTACCATGGCCCCGGTTCTCAAAAAAACTCCTTGAAAAAGAAGATACAGCTCTCCCAAAAGAAGGATTTTTGGTCAAATAAGTCAGAATTGCTCTAGGGAAATGCCTGCCATAATTTGTGAGTTGAAGAAAATGACAGCACCACATGGTTATCTTGTGGGTGTATGTTTTTTCTACCTTACCATGTTCTCACATTGGTCTGATAATGCTTGAGGAAGAAGATATGGATCTGCCAAAACAAGGTTTCATGTCATCTTACATCAAAGTTCAGTAAAATGCCCGCCTAGGGAAAATGAAGATGGGTCTGGGAGTGAAATATTC
Organism: Pseudotsuga menziesii; assembly: GCA_001517045.1. Classification (NCBI taxonomy): domain Eukaryota; kingdom Viridiplantae; phylum Streptophyta; class Pinopsida; order Pinales; family Pinaceae; genus Pseudotsuga; species Pseudotsuga menziesii. The sequence continues at coordinate 177,417 of LPNX010682331.1, read as the reverse complement.
ATAGGTGTGCTCAGTAAGGCATAATACATCGTCTAGTAGCATTATATCAGGTTTTGGATAAAATGAAAAATCCACCTTAGGTTTTGGACAAATTGTCTAAGTATGGAATTATTGGTAAAACCTGCCTAAGTGGCCTCAAGGAAATGCATGCCACCTCTCATAGGATGATGAGAAAAATTATCAGAAATCGATAGGATATATTATGTTGGTTGGTGCATCCAACCATGGTTTCATATTTCCCAAAGAGTCTCTGAGGAGGAAGATATCAATCTGCCAAAGGTGCCCTCTCACTTTCATTTGCACTATCCCAATAAAATGCCCGCTAAGGTTAGATGAGGAGGTTGCAAGAGAAAATATTGGAATGGTTGAGTCAGTATGATATTCCTCACATTTTGGATGTCTCACTCTCCAAGTTTGATTAAAAAAATAAAATCACCTTGGTGACTTAGGGTTTGAAGAGATTTCTCTAAGTGTCAATAAGCAGTTTGGAAGACCACTTTCAAATGCCTGCCAGAAGTTGGGTGTATGTCAATAGGTTAATCAATTGGCATGGATTTGTTCTTTGTTGAAATGATTATTTGGGCATACTTTCAGGCTAACTTAAAATGGTCACCTATGCAAAATATCAATCTGCCAAAAGTAGGAAAAATACTAATTTGTATATTGAGAAACATAAGAAAATTACCTAAGTGTTGAGAACGAGATTTTGAGAGGTCATTTGGAAATGCCCGCCAAGGGATGTCCTTGTGAAAATAAATTTATCAAATGTCATGGATCAAAGGCCACCTGGACCAGTTTTCCAACACTTAGCCATGTCCAAGAATTTCTCCAAGGTTTATCCTGAAACCCTATTTTGGCAGACTTATAACTTTATCCTTAGAAATGATTAAGGAAAACTGAGACCATGGATAGATAGCCAGTTCAACAAGATATAGCCTAATATGGTGGTGTGGGAATTCTATTCAAACCATGAATTATGGTGGGCATTCTCTTAGAGTAGTTTTGACTACTTTTTCATACTTGGTCAATTTCCAAAGTTTCACAAAGTTGCCATATTTTTCCAGAATGATGCCAGATTACAACACTGACTTCCTAATAGCACCAAAACACCATTATGTGTATTTCCATCCTCACCATACATGCCACATCATCATACTTTCCATGTCATTACTTCCTTTGTCATCCCTTTGTCTTTCACTGAGTTTACCCTTCCATCATGTCTTTTGGTTATCCTTTTGTTATTCACTAAACTCCTTTGACATCAATGACAATCACATTCAACTTGTATCATATATTATATAAATATTTGTTTTTTTAGTGAATTATGTTCAGCGTGGTATATACCTATATTGATTCATTAGTGTTAATTTGATTTTGTTGATGTTTCATGAATGTCGTTAAGGCACGAATGGGCTTCCACGAGGAATGAAAATTTACCTGATGAAATTCAGTAGGTTGCCATACTATGAGCACATACAAATAGTTCATTTGTTTGATACAATGCATATCAGGAAGAGCATAATAGAATTGTTATGGCGAATATTGGATGGAAGGACTGACAAAGAAAGAATTGGAAAGATTTGTAGTGACATCCAAGAAGCTAATCACGAATTACAACGTGTGATCATTATTTCTAATGGTGATGGTCGTCAACAGAATATTAGTCTTCCTTGGTGCTTGACGGAGCAATGGAGAAATATTCTAAAAGAGGTCATCAGAAAAATAAGGTTTCCGACAGGGATTTCGTCTAACATAAAGAATATCTTAACAAAAAAGGTGATTTTGGTGGGGTTAAAACACATGACTTGCATACATTAATTAAGGTAATTGTGAGTTTTTAATATATTTCCTTATTGGTATGCACTATTTTATTAATTTTATTCTCTTATTTGGAAATAAATAATACTTATGTGTTTTTTGATACAGTTTGTTCTACCTTTATCTCTCCTAGATGACTTTGACAACAACATAAAACAAATTATTTATGTTCTTGGAAAATACATGAGGTAAGTAATGTTTTATATGGAAAATGTACTTGGTCCGTGATTTGTAGCGGAACTCATTGACATATTACAGTTTTCCCGCAAATTTTATATATGGCTTGATATTATTTTATTGCATCATTTGTAGGTGGCTTTCCTCAAAAGAAATCCATAAAGAAGATATAAGGTATTGGAAGAGAGAAGTTCCCCGACTAATGTGTGAAATGCAACGGTATATACCTCCAGCATTTTTCAATGCACAAGAACACTGCCTCATACACCAAGTTGAGGATATTGAATTATGTGGACCGCTACACACAAGGTCGATGTGGATGGTGGAGAGGCAGTTGAAGTCGTTGAAGGGTCTTGTTAGACAAAGAGCATGTCATGAGGGTTCTATGGTTGAGGGATATATGGTATATCAATCCATGGTGTATATTAGTGAATATATACCTAAATTAGTAGAAACTATGAATGTACCTCGCATTTGGCATCTCAACTCCATCAACAAATTTGAAGGGAGGGTCCTATTGGGGAAAGGTACAATGAGGACCATGAAAGGTAATTATTAGATTTTTTGGAATTAATATATTACACATGTATTTTTCCAATTTTATTTTATCATAATGATTTGTTATTTTTTTATTAATCCTGCATATTCAACTGTATTAAACTATGCATGTAATGATATCTAATTAATGATAGTGAATTGTTATTTTTTCATACAGTTGCTCAAGTGTGGGATGCTTTACATTTATACATTGGAAACAACCTTGAGTGGATGGAGCATTGGATAGAAGATTGTGAAGAATGCTTTGGTAGGTTATCATGGGAAGGGGTCAATGAGATGATTAAAACAACTCATCATCATCAACATCAATTTCCTGATCTTACGTCGCAAAGGGAAGCTGATTTATCCTATGGTTTAAAAGATAAGCAGGCGAGTAAATTGTTTACCCACATTTTTCTAGTTACTTCCCATTTTTTCAATGTATTTGGTTTGTTTAAGTTTTCAAATATATTTTCTAAGTCCTATATGACGTTTATTAATTCACAATGTATTTTTTACTTGTTGTCAATGTTGTAGTTGAAACATCACAAGGCTATGTGGTGTAATGGTCGTAAAATTCGTATCAAAATGTTGGATGATAAGATGAAAACCTCGGATTGTGGGATAACTACATTTTTTAAGGTCACCAATGTTTCCTCTAGAAGTGACAAACATCTAGAAGAAACTGAGAATAGGTACTATGGGAATTTGGAGGACATAATTGATTGTGATTTTAATTCCTTTAAAATAGTTTTGTTTGAGGTGAAGTGGTACAGGCTACAGATGCATGAACGTGATCCCGAAAGAACTATTATTAAGCATGCTCATGGATTTACCATGGTTAATACAAGGGAATTTGAACCAGGTACAGATCCTTATTTTATTCCAAGTCAATGTGAGCAAATCTTTTACTCAAAGGTACCAAGTAAAGCAGGTTGGTCATACATTGTTAGATACGATCCAAGAGGAAGACCAGTAAAGTATAATCATGTAGATGATGAAGATAATCATGAAGAAGAAGAAGATGGTGATTCAAATCAGGAGCAGGTGGCTGCAGTCGATGTGTTCAATGAAGAAATTGAAGAGGTTGATCATCCAAATGTAGTAGACAATGATCTTATTGACGATGTCGATGACTATATTAGCGAAGATGCCATTGATGATGATGTTGATGTGAATGAGCCTTTCATGAATATGTATTCTAAATCAGATCCTAATACAGATGTTGAGTTGGATGAAGAAGAAGATGAATGATATTTAATTGTTGAAGAGTAGAGGAACATGTTTATATCTTTTATGTCATGATGATATTTATATGTTTTTATTTCCAAATGCCTTTTTTATATGTTTTTATTTCCAAAGTGCATACCCAAGCAAAGCGTTGATTTGTTGTTGAAAACCTCTTTGCGAGCATAATTTGAGAACTTGAAAATCAGTCTGTGGGGAGAATTTGTGAACCTGAAATACAGTACGTGTGCATCACCTCACCTCCGCTTCAAACCTGGATAACCATGGCCGAACTTCAAACAGGGGCGTCTAGCATGACGAGCATAGATGAAATGCGGGCATCCTCATCTGCAAGCCCAGTTGAAACAAAGTCATCCATAGATGATAGGGTATCAGTAAAAAAATTCCAGGAGAATTATGATGCATGGAGAGATGCAAAGATGTGGCCACTAGGTATGGAAACTATCCCGAGGAAAGCAGAAGTTTTCGACTTTTTCTGGGGAATGTTTAGTTTTGTTGATGAGGAGATAGATGAAGCAGTTTCAAAATATGATGCTCGGAATATGGAACTCATAATTTTTGGGAAGCGGGTATACCTCGACCCTAATTTGGTTTCCCAAGCTACAAATATTCCATGCAGATAGGGAGCGATTTTAAGCTCAAGGAAATCCCCTAGACAGGAGAAGAACTAGATGGTCAGTAACATTTGTGGGAGAGAAGTAAATGTTCCGAGGAATGGTTTAAAAATGCAAGATGTCCCTCCTGGAATATACAAAACTTTGACTCAGATTGTCCTTAGGACAATTTTGAATCATCACAGGGATGACATTTCGAGTGAATGTATGTGGGTAGTGATACATTGAGTGGAAGATATACTTGTAGATATTCCTTATCTACTAGCTAAGAAACTCCACTCTACCCTGCAAGAGAGCCAATTAAGGAAGGTTAAATTTAGTTTCCTGGGCACATTTCAAAAAAATATTGATTTATGTTGACCCCATGCTACTGAAATAGAGATTGGTGATATCAACCAGAATGGAAAAATATCTTTTCCAGAACCACTTGTTCATAAAACATATGTTAGGAAACGTAAAAGCATGGACCATAATTAGGAATTGTTAATACAGTCTCCTCAGCAGAACGAGGAATTAGTACAATATCCTGAGCACCATGGGGAATTAGCATTACACCCTACTGAACAGAACAAGGAATCGTCAGTACAAAGTCCTGAGCACCATGGTGAATTACAAGTACAATATCCTGATTTGGTCACAAATAATGAAATTCGTGCTACCATAACTTTTAAAGAGTTTAAGGGGCATGTAGATAGAGGTCATTGGGAGGAGGTGACAGGCAACGAAATGTTACAAACTACTACTCACTTTTCCATTCCTAAAGACATTCTTGATAGAATTCCTCCTAAACAGTTGGTAATTGAGTATGCTTGTTCTTTCAAATTAGAATCAGGGGCTTCCTCTATGCCTTTAGACATTGCATCATATAATTTTTATAGTAGGTACGTGTTCATCCTATATGATAAAATGGAGCATTTCAAGGAACAAGCTTCCTATATATGCAATTGGGCAGAAGAGTGCTTGAGAAAAGATGATAATATTTTGCAATGCCTAAAACGGATAGCAGTGTTGCAGAAGACAGTTGTGGATAATCATTTCAAAGAAGACAGAATTATAAAAGGGAAAGAAGAAATGGTTAAATTATTATCCAAAGAAGTAGAAAAAAACACTTATGATGCTAAAAAATCAATTCAGTCTATGAGGGTTGCGTATGAAGAGGATTTGGAAAAAGCTAATGCTAAAATGAGTGAACTCAAAGAAGAGTTGAAAAAAATACCACCTGTTCTCAATGTACCACCAGTGAGGATAGAAATGGGTCCTTTATAGATAATGGAGAAGAAAATTAAAGAATATGAATAGGTAGTACAAGAATATCAATTTAAGTTGAAAGAGTGGGAGGGAGGCCATAAAAAAAAAGTTGGAGAATTAGAATCAATAATTTTCAATTTGAGAAAAACCATTTCTAGGCAAGCTGATAAGCCGAAAGGAACAAGGTTAGCAAGGATCTCTAAAACTTTAAAACTTAAAAAACAAATTTCCAGTGAAGAAGGTGGTGAGGGTGAAGGTAAGGGTACCAAAGGAGATGATGGTAAGGGTAATGGTAAGGGTAGACGGAAAAATGCACCTACAGGCACAATGTCCTTAAAAGAGCGAGAGAATTCCTTATCAAGTAGAGAGAAGATGCTACAAGAAATCTTCTCAGCGAGCCTTGCACTAGGTGATTTGTATGCCTCATCACCATTACATAAAGAAATGAAAGAGAAGATGGTCGAGAAAGATGCAAAAATAAGGGAGCTGGAATAAAAAATCTTAGAAGGTAGAAAAGTTCAGTATTTGGGATGTGATATGGAAATTCAAACACTTAAATCCACAATTGCTGATTTAGAGAAGGAATTAAAAGGGCCAGATGCTGTGATGAGTGCAATTCTTGTCCTTCCCAACGAGACAGAGTTGAGGGAAAAAGAGTAGGGAAAAGAAATACATAATCTGAAATGTGAATTGACCGAAGTTAAAAATAATTTGAAACATACCAGAGAGAAATTGGAGGTCAAGGAAGAGCAGGAATCAATGAAGTATAAGAAAAATGTGGAAATGTTGAACAAACTGATGGCAAAAAAAAATGTTTTTCTTGAAAATTTTAAAAAAAATTCACAGAGAGTTAAAGACCTTGAAAAGAAATCGCAATAAGTGCCTTGTCCAACTCTAGAACAATTACAGTCTTCTAAGAAAGGCAAGAGAGACAATTCATATTTGTCTTCTGCTCAAGAGGATGCATTGCAGCCATCTCTGAAACATGCTATACATGTATAAATCAATGTATATATGTATTTATCAACAGTTAATGAAAAAAAATATTTGTATCATGGAGTTTTGTATTTATCGAGATATAATGAAAAATGCTTTTTAGTTGGCATATCAATTTATATATGTATTTATCGAAAGTCAATGATTTTTTTTTTGTATGATGGAGTTTTGTATTTATCAACATATAAGATAACATTATAGAGAATTCATCTTTGAATCCAATGTTTTAAGTGATCAATACGAGACTGCCTGTAGGTTGTGAAAGAAAGCATCAATCTCTTCAAAATAAATTAAATTTATGTATGTTAATTAAATAATAAACTTTGTTTTGTTTATGTCTATTATTTATTTCATCTTTCTGAGTGATCTCTATTTAAATATCTGGCTTGTGCAGGCATCTGAAAAACTCTTTTAGTATATATTTTTAAGCTATGTGCGGGCAAACTCATACGCTGTGTGAACATGATTTTTTTCAACATGGAAGGTTAATTTTTCACTCATGTGACCTCCATAGGGAAATTTGAAACCATGAATGGATAAACAATTCAATAAGGAACAAATACATGTCATTTGATGAATTAATTGACACACACACATCTTCTGGCAAGCATTTGAATATATCATTTTAAACTACAGATTTACCACTTGGATAAAATTATAAAACCCTATGTCAACATGAGGAATTTTTATTTTCACCAACTCCTGAACTAATGATACCAGATGATGTAGTACATCCCATTGAGCACAACCAAACTAATTTCCCCTTCAGAATCATCTTCTTCTGAGTTGGGCAGGCGTTTTACTGACGTCACTCACGCATTTTTACTAGAATTTTTATCAAACCCTAGGTCAACGTGATGAGATTTTTATTTTCATCCAATTTGAGGTGTGAGACACCCAATGGCTAGAGGCAAACATGGTGATTCCATCAGAACCACTTTCATCCTCAGCAGGCATTTTCTTCTTCAAATGAATTATTGTGGACATTTTCATAACGCAGCTGCTTTAGGGCAGTCACTAGTACAAGTGATCAATTTTTCCACGGCAAAATGTGGCAATATCCACGGAAAAGCATGGATATTGCCACGTCTAAGTGTTTTTTTTCCCGTGGCAACAATTCCCGTCGCAATAGAGACGACCCCTAATTTGTGTCGCAAGAGCGACAATGTTCTATATTTCGTTGGATGACTAAGCCATTGCTATATCCATGCCTGGCCGTCTATGTATCCATTCCTGGCCGTCGCTGTATCCACGCCTAGCCGTCGTTGTATCCACGCTGAGCCGTCGCTGTATCCATGGATAGCCGTCGTTGTATCCACGCCGAGCTGTCGTTGTATCCACGGCTAGCCGTCACTGTATCCACGCAGATATGTCGCTGTATCCACGGCTAGCCGTCGCTGTATCCACGGCTATGAAATTTTTAAAAAAATTTCCGTCACTGTATCCACGGCTATAATTGTTTAAAAAAAAATACAAATCCCATAAGACCAATTCCATGTGGAAGTAGGTCATAATCCTTACATAATGCCTATTATCAAGAGGGCAATTGATATGGTGGTCAAGTTGTCTGCCGATGAAACCCATCTGGAGGGTTTGAAGTTTGTCTTGGGTTTTTTGGTTTCTGCACTGGCACTAAAAAGGCACTAAAAACAGATACATTGTTAACAATGGTGAGATTTGAAGGATCCTAATTTACAACAGGATTGAGAAGTAACATACAAGTGGAGAAAACACTTTCTCAACAGCACGACAAGGAATTAAGAAGCCACCATGGGTGCTTGTATCACTTGTAGTCAATGTATTGTAGAAGAATTATGTTGTTTTTTTACTTTTATTAAGGCCAAGATCAGATGAGAATATCTCCTTATTAGCCCCCAGTAAGCCTTTCTTGCAACATAGTGAAAAAATTATTGAGTAACTTCTTTTGAAATCTTAGCTAAATACCCAAAAGGATAAACATAGAAAGGACAATTAAAAAATTAGCCATCACTTTTTATTGGATCAGTCTGTATATGTTTACATCCAAGATGCCATAGAAGTAAACTATAAATTAAAGAATCGTC
>LPNX010682331.1:145366-158768 GCA_001517045.1 Pseudotsuga menziesii | reverse complement strand
TTCTATAACATCTGTGCATAGCATTTCCCATCAGATATGGGCCGGAAAGGGAAAGGGTTGTATATAAATCCCAAGAAGTTTGGCCAAAATCGTCCACCTTGCATAGTAGAAATGGTATCATTTCTGTCTTGCTTGGAAATCAATCAAAATAATGATGACAAGTGTGTCAAGGAGAAGAACCTTTTGATGGCATGTGTGGATGCACAGGTATGGATTTTTTATATTTTTTAATTTTCTGAAGTCATAATTTCTGTATTTACTACCTATTTTAGAGCTAGAGTTCATTTCCTATTACATACATGTAATAGAGTGGTAAGAAGAAGAAGCCTTGGGGTACCATCAACTACCACCTACAAAAACTGAGCAAAGGAAAGAACTCGTGAATAATTCTATTTATGGATTCGGGTAAATTGAAGTACCTGGGTGGAGAGCCTTCCACCTTTACACCAATAAAAATTCCTAAAAACTCTAGCATCAATTGGAGCAGTCATTGCTATGAGGGTACTTTTTTTCTGAAGTTGCTTTCCATTACCTCCCCATTTTGCAGTTGTGACAGCAACACTTGTGCCTGTATGAGCAGCAGAAACTTGAGGGGACCAATCATCTACATTTTTAGTCCAACCTGCTGCTAGCGCAATGAGCCGAATGTTTTTCTCAAGCTGCAAAAAAAAGTCAAAACCCAGGATGTTCATACTCTTTCTTTACATTGACAATTACAGGGCAATCTAACAACACAGTTCCCACATTCAAACAAAATGCTTAGAAATAAAACATAATATGCAAAATATTGACAAAAGAGAAGCATATTTTTCCCCAGACAAATAGGCTGCAACAAATTTGCCTTTTTGAAGATATCATCCCAAAAATTGATTGTCTTTAGGGCAGAAGAAAGTATCAATTTCTGCACTACAAGTGAAAATTCTTATCTGTTTTACATATGGTACATGGACTTGGCCCTAGGGATTAGAAAACCTCCATGAAACCAATCCATCCATGGAGAACATGAGATGTCAATAGTCCCACTTGCCTGAGACTGGAACCATGTATTACTACAAGGTTTGCCGATGTAGACATGACCAGAGAAATGATTCAAGCAGAACTGAACATGCTGGATCCCGGTCACAACAAAGTTGGACAAAACAAACCCTGTCCTCTCATCCCAAGTGGGAAAGCAGGAAACCAAAAATGGAAACCAAATCCAGAACACGACAATGCATGCAAGCTCCATACCCTTGCTTGGAACTCTTTTCTTAGACAAAAGCAGAGCAGTCGACTTCCCAAACAAGTTAACCTTCGCAACGGCCATGACAGGATAAAATCTCCAATGCTGGTAACTCACAAAAAATCTAGCAAGACCACCAAAATTTCCAACTATACCTGTTTACCCTGCAAACCAGGGTCAAATCAAATCGTTCACATGCTCATTCCCAGCATACAAAATTCTTCCTCGCTTCGTCTTCGGCTTTCAGGGTTGTCCTCTTCCTTTTGCATCCAGACAACTGGTAGATAAGCCGAGCATCTAAAGGATGGTCTCTAAACATGGCTTCATTCGCCCACACCTCTACCACCTAGGGCTATATCTGTTTTAGAGGAGGGCATCAGAAAATTCCAGTTTGGTATAAAAAAATAAGCCCATGTGATCCAAAAACGCACATAAAAAACAAACATAACCGTGCGTTGTGAAAAAAAATTCACAAAAAAATCAAACATAATCGCGCTCAAACTCTTGGCCGTCACTGTATCGACGTCTTGACCGTTGTAAAAAGTCAACAAAATATGGTGCCGTCGCTATAGAGACGGTCAGGCGTCGATACAGCGACGAAAGTCGGGGCTTCCTTAAAAAAAATTGTAAAAATGCATAATTTACCTTTCATTTTTCCACAAAAGTAAAAAAACGTGGAAAACTAACGTGGAAAAATCTGCCCGTATGTACTAGTGAGTTTTTCATCACTTAGTCAAATTCCCAAAATTATCATACTCTTGAAAACCACTATCAGAATGTAACAAAGACATCATGAGACATTAGGACACCATCATGTGTCTTTCCAACCTCCTCACATCATGAGACTCAAACTTTTGTCTTCTGACCATCACTAAGAAAACTGAAGGTATAGTTGGATAGCCAGTCCACTAGGCAACAAGTCCATGTCACCCTTAGAATTTACTAAGACAACCTGAGCCTCTGGAGGGAATATCAAAATAGCTTCTTAACTTCTTTTGAGCATCAAAACATATTTCTTCCTATTTTGGCAGACTCCTATTTCACATGTGTGAACACCCTATGGAGACCTGAAGTCATGAGAAAATGAGAAACTTACCAAAGAATGAATCCATGACATTTGATGAATTTACTTGCACAAAGACAACCCTTGGTGAGAATTTCCAACTGACCTCTAAAACTCCTGTTCTTAACACTTGGTCAAATGTTCATACTTTTGAATATGCAAAACAATTTTTCTTCTATTTTGGCAGATTGCTATTTTCCTCATGTGGTCACCATAAGAAAAACAGAGAACATGGAAAGATAGCCAGTTCAACAAAGAAAAACCCCATACCCTTAGATAAATTTATCATCACCATGACAATCTTTGGCCGTCATTTCCGTGAATCCACTTAGGCAGTTTTGCTAGTACTGGAATAGTGCAAATATGGCTAGGAGGCACTTTTGGCAGGTTGACATCTTCCTCCTTAGAGACTCTTCGGTGAGGAAAGTGACATGGTTGTATTACCCATACAACAATCTATAGACTCACATTCTCAATACATTCTTCACATCATCCTATGAGGCATGGCATGCATTTCCTTAAGGCCACTTGGGAAGATTTAACATCAATTCCATACTTAGACAAATTTCTCAATTTGGTCTAATCCCCCTAAAACACCCTTTTGGCAGGTCCATAAATTTTTCTTCATCCACTTCCAAAACAAATTTGAAGACATGGCCAGGTAGGCCGAAGACCAATCTACAAGACCCCCATGTGCTGCAGGAATTTACTCTAACCCATAATTTAGGGCGGGCATTTTTCTGAGGCTACTTAGCCATTTTTGCATCCACTAGTGAAAAAGCCTATTTTGGTAGGCCTGTATCTTTCTCCTCAAGAAAGATTAAATCAAAATAAAAAAATGAATAGGTATCCAAACCAACTAGCTATAGGACGGTACCATGGTACGGGCATTCTTCTCAAACCATGAATTGTGGTGGGCATTCTCTTAAGGCTGCTGGGACCAATTTTGACTAAGGCTGTTGGGACCAATTCTTCCTTATGTATATGTTGTAGTTTGGTGAGGCAAGTGACATGGTTGTATGATCCATACAACACTCTATAGACTCACATTCTCAAAAAAAAATTCACATCATCCTATGAGGCATGGTGGGCATTTCCTTAAGGCCACTTGGGTAGATTTAACATCAATTCCATTCTAGACAAATTTCTCAATTTGGTCTAATCTTCCTAAAACACCCTTTTGGCAGGTCTATAACTTTTTCTCCATCCACTTCCAAGACAATATGAAGACATGGTCAGGTATCCCAAAGACCAATCTACAAGACCCCCATTTGCTGTGGGCATTTAATATAACCCATAATTTAGGGAGGGCACCTTTCTGAGGCTACTTAGCCATTTTTGCATCCGCTGGTGAAAAACCCTGTTTTGGCAGACCTGTATCTTTCTCCTCAAAAAGATTAAAGCAAAATAAAATCATGAATAGGTATCTAAACCAACTAGCTATAGGACGGTATCATGGTGCAGGCATTATTCTCAAACCATAAATTGTGGTAGGAATTCTCTTAAGGCTGTTGGGACCAATTCTTCCTTAAATATATCATGTAGTTTGGTGAGGCAAGTGACATGGTTGTATGATCAATACAACAACATAGAGAGTCACATTCTCAATACATTTTTCACATCATCCTATGAGGCATGGAGGGCATTTCTTGAAGGCCACTTGGGCAGATTTAACATCAATTCCATACTTACACAAATTTCATTTCTCAATTTGGTCTAATCTCCCTAAAACACCCTTTTGGCAGTTACATATATTTTTCTTTGTCCACTTCCAAGACAATATGAGGACATGGTCAGGTAGGCCAAAGACCAATGTACAAGACCCCCATGTGTTGCAGGCATCTACTCTAACCCATAATTTAGGGTGGGCATCTTTCTGAGGCTACTTAGCCATTTTTGCATCCACTTGTGAAAAACCCTGTTTTGGTAGGCCTGTATCCTTTTCCTCAAGAAATATTAAAGCAAAATCAAATCATGAATAGGTATCCAAACCATCTAGCCATAGGACGATACCATGGTGTGGGATTTATTCTCAAACCATGAATCGTGGTGGGCATTCTCTTAAGGCTGCTGGGACCCATTAGAGGAAATTTCAACTCAAAATGTGCCTTTTAAATTTAACTCAAATTCCATGTCATCGTGTGTTAGCCAATGAAATTGCTTTAAATTTGAAATACCGTATAGATCTTAAACACTTTTTTAATATAAATTTGGGGATAGGTATCATAAAAAAACCTACTTTTTTTGTTTGTATTTTCGACATATCTCCCTGTTTTTTTACTCAAATTTCGATTGGGAGAGCTCCTTGGATGCATAATTAAATTCCTCATCCAACGAGTACCCACTCGGCATACTTTAGATGGACCCTGCTACCCCAAAAATAAGAAATACCTGAAAAAACGTGATGATGATGTCATCATCACATTTTTTCAGGTATTTCTTGTTTTTGGAGTAGCAGGGTCCATCAAAAGTATGCCGAGTGGGTAGTCGTTGGATGCGGAATTTAACTCCACATCCAAGGAGCTCTCCCGATCGAAATTTGAGTAAAAACACGGGGAGATATGTCAAAATTACAAACAAAAAAATAGTTTTTCTTTTCTTCCTCCAAAATTAATAAATATTATTTTATTATTTTAACTACTATTTTATTAATTTTTTTGAGGCCCATTTTGAGGTGAATTTTCCTCTAATGCAATTTTGATTAAGGCTGTTGGGACCAATTCTTCCTTAAGTATATATGTTGTAGTTTGGTGAGGCAAGTGACATGGTTGTATGATCCATACAACACTCTATAGACTCACATTCTCAAAACATTTTTCACATCATCCTATGAGGCATGGTGGGAATTTCCTTAAGGCCACTTGGGCAGATTTAACATCAATTCCATACTTAGACAAATTTCTCAATTTGCTCTAATCTGCCTACAACACCCTTTTGGTAGGTCCATAACTTTTTCTTCATCCACTTCCAAGACAATATGAAGAGATGTTCAGGTAGGCCAAAGACCAATCTGCAAGACCCCCATGTGCTACGGGAATTAATCTAACCCATAATTTAGGGCGGACAGCTTTCTGAGGCTACTTACCCATTTTTGCATGCACTGGCGAAAAACCCTGTTTTGGTAGGCCTGTATCTTTCTCCTCAAGAAAGATTAAAGAAAATTCAAATCATGAATAGTTATCCAAACCAACTACCTATAGGACGGTACCATGGTGCAGGAATTCTTCTCAAACCATGAATTGTGGCGGGCATTCTCTTAAGGCTGTTGGGACCCATTTTGACCAAGGCTGTCGGGACCAATTCTTCCTTAAATATAGGCTTTATTTTGGTGAGGCAAGTGACATGATTGTATACTCCATACAGAACTCTAGAGACTCACATTCTCAATACATTTTTTGCATCATCCTATGAGGCATGGCAGACATTTCCTTAAGGCCACTTGGGCAGATTTAACATCAATTCCATACTTAGCCAAATTTCTCAATTTGGTCTAACTTTGCCTAAAACAGCCTTTTGGCAGGTCCATAAATTTTTCTTCATCCACTTCCAAGACAATCTAAAGACATGGTCATGTAGGCCGAAGACCAATCTACAAGACTCCCATGTTCTGCAGGTATTTACTTTAACCCATCATTTAGGGTGGGCATCTTTCTAAGGCTACTTAGCCATTTTTGCATCCACTCGTGAAAAACCCTGTTTTGGCAATCCTATATCTTTCTCCTCAAGAAATATTAAATACAAATAAAATCATGAATAGGTATCCAAACCATCTAGCTATAGGAAGGTACCATGTTGCGGGAATTCTTCTCAAACCATGAATTGTGTCGAGCATTCTCTTAAGGCTACTTGGACCAATTTTCACTAAGGTTGCTGGGACCAATTCTTCCTTAAATATATGTTGTAGTTTGGTGAGGCCAGTGACATGGTTGTATGATCCATACAACACTCTAGAGACTCACATTCTCAATACATTTTTTACATCATCCTATGAGGCATGGCAGGAATTTCCTTAAGGCCACTTGGGCAGATTTAACATCAATTCCATGCTTAGACAAATTTCTCAATTTGGTCGAATCTGCCTAAAACACCCTTTTGGCAGGTCCATAACTTTTTCTTCATCTACTACCAAGACAATCTAAAGACATGGTCAAGTATGCCGAAGACCAATCTACAAGACCCCGTGTACTGTGGGTATTTACTCTAACCCATAATTTAGGGTGGGCATCTTTCTATGGCTACTCAGACATTTTTGCATCCATTGGTTAAAAACCCTGTTTTGGCAGGCCTGTATCTTTCTCCTCAAGAAAGATTAAAGCAAACTCAAATAATGAATAGGTATCCAAACCAACTAGCTATAGGACGGTACCATGGTGCGAGAATTCTTCTCAACCCATGAATTGTGGCAGTCATTCTCTTAAGGCTGCTGGGACCAATTTTGACTAAGGCTGTTGGGACCAATTCTTTCTTAAATATATGTTGTAGTTTGGTGAGGCAAGTTACATAGTTGTATGCTTCTTACAACACTCTAAATACTCACACTCTAATTACATTTTTCACATCATCCTATGAGGCATGGCGAGCATTTCCTTAAGGCCACTTGGGCAAATTTAACATCAATTCCATACTTCGACAAATTTCTCATTTTTGGTCTAATCTGCCTAAAACACCCTTTTGGAAGGTCCATAAATTTTTCTACATCCACTTCCAAGAAAATATGAAGACATGGTCAGGTAGGCCGAAGACCAATCTACAATACCCCCATGTGCTGCGGGCATTTACTCTGACCCATAATTTAGGGTAGGCATCTTTCTGAGGCTGCTTAGCCATTTTTGCATCCACTGGTGAAAAACCCTGTTTTGGCAGGCTTGTATCTTTCTCCTCAAGAAATATTAAAGAAAAATCAAATTATTAATAGGTATCCAAACCAACTAGCTATAGGAAGGTACCATGATGCAGGCATTTCCTCAAACCAGGAATTGTGGCAGGCATTCTCTTAAGTCTGTTGGGACCAATTCTTCCTTAAATATATGATGTAGTTCGGTGAGGCAAGTGACATGGTTGTATGCTCTAGACAACACTCTAGAGACTCACATCCTCAATAAATTTTTCACATCATCCTATGAGGCATGGCGGGCATTTCCTTAAGGCCACTTGGGCAGATTTAACATCAATTCCATAGACAAATTTCTCAATTTGGTCTAATCTGCCTAAAACACCCTTTTGGCAGGTCCATAAATTTTTCTTCATACACTTCCAAAACAATATGAATACATGGCCAGGTAGGCTGAATACCAATCTATAAGACCCCCATGTGCTGTGGGAATTTACTCTAACCCATAATTTAGGGCGGTCATCTTTTTGAGGCTACTTAGCCATTTTTTCATCCACTGGTGAAAAACCTTGTTTTTGCAGCCCTGTATCTTTATCCTCAATAAATATTAAAGCAAACTCAAATCATGAATAGTTATCCAAACCAACTAGCTATAGGACGGTACCATGGTGCGGACATTCTTCTCAAACCATGAATTGTGGTAGGCATTCTCTTAAGGCTGTTGGGACCAATTTTGACTAAGGCCTGCTAGGACCAATTCTTGCTTAAATATATGTTATAGTTTGGTGAGGCAAGTGACATGGTTCTATGCTCCATACTGTTAGGATTATTAATCCTCCCTTTTCCAATTTGGTCATATGTCTAAATCAGGAGTCATGTCTAAATCGGGAGTCCATCCAGTCTATTTTTAGTCACTAGCACCATTGGGTCCACTTGGCCTAATTAGGGCACATGTTTGAGTTACTAAAGTGTGGGGAACACTAATTAAGGCCTACTACCACTGATTGCACTTGATTGCATCAGTTTAGGAGCCTCCTAGACCAATCCCTACAATTTAGGAGACACTGGGAGTGCTGAAACCAACCAAGGTCAGTTCTGTTCAGTTGATGACTAGTCAAGCTAAGTTAGGAGTCAATTACATTTAGTTCTAGTCCTCTACATTCAGTTAGCGCTAGGTTTACATGGCTGCACTCAGGATGGGCGCATTTCTCACCTACCACAGTCAGTTAGCCTTAGTCAGCACTGAATGTAACACTTGAGTTGTGTTTTAGAACTCCGATGAACTCTGGTTATGGTTTAGACAAGGTCAGTTAACTATTGAGTCCTCCGATAGTGATTTAGACAAGGTCTTAGTTACCTACAGTCAAGTAGAGTCTAATCAATTTGAATTTCCTCATGTGGATTCAAATTTCATGTGGCTATTAAAGCCATTGTACTTCATTGTAATTATTATCTAATTACTTTTTATTAATGAAAGCATTCACAGTTGCAAGCCATTTTTGCACTGTCTAATTCTTCAATTGTTGAGTAAATTGTGAGATCTATTTTGTGAGTTGTGTGTTTGTCTACATATCTATGTGCTCAATTTATATGGTATCAGAGCCTCGGTGGACAAGACACCTGTCCTCCTCAGATCTCTAGCTGGATCATTTCTTTTGAGCAAAATTGCTCCTTCCAGTACTGCACCAGAACCAGAGAATTTACCACTTAATATCCTAAGTTAGGAAATTGTTGATCAAGCTTGCTTGATCAACTATGCTGGGTGTGAAGGAAATTCCAAAAGTTCATAGTGTTGACCTTACTTTGTATGTTTGATTATGTGACAAGTTATCAGCTCTTCTTATAGCATTTGCTACAAGCAACCCTTTCTTCTCACTGCATTCGCTACAATAGATCAGTCCTCTCTACTGCATTCAAATTGTTCCCTCAAATGGAGCAACTCACCCCCTTCAACTACCACCAGTGGAAAGAAGACATGGAGAGCTTCATTCGCACCAAGTTTCTCTTTAGACTCATAGAAGAAACAGAGGCAGTGCCAATTCTTAATCATGACAAAGAAAATTACTTGAATAGGCTTGGTGAAGCTCATGGATACTTGTCCCTCTTAGTCTCTTGAGATCTTCATTTCCACATCCAAGGATTGAAGACTCCCAAGGAGATTTGGGAAAATCTTCCTTCCTTATTTGATAAGAAGGATGAGATGAGGGTCCATCAGCTAGAAAATGAACTAATCTCTCTTAATCCGTCCAACTTCGAATCACTGAATGGATTCTTCACAAATTTCAAGAACCTGATATATCAGTTGAAGCAATGCAAAGTGGAGAAGGAGGATGATCATCTCATCCTTGAAATTCTCTCAAAAATCAGTGCAGATTACTCAGTCTTTGTATCAACTTTTCAATCAGTGAGGATCACTACTCCAAATTGGAAGATGCCCACTCTTGATTCTTTCATTGCATCTCTCACTTATGAGCATGACAAGTTGATCGAAATGGGGATCATTCGATGTTCCAGAGATCAAGCATTGGTTGCAGGAGGACCTAAGGCAACGAATGATAAAGGGAAGCAAAGAGATAAGTATCCTGTGAAGAAAGAGCAGTCAAATGAGCCTTCAGGTTCGAAGAGAAGCAAGAAGAATGGAAAAGGCAAGGACCTTTGTTCTTACTATGGAAGGGGATTTCATTCAGAAAGCTCCTGTATGAGAAGACAACTTGATGAAATGGCTCTTCTTTTGAAGAAACATAACATTTTTGTACCTGCTAGTGCAAGGAAGGATGACTCTAAAGAAGAAGATGAAGAATACCAAAGGAAAGGCCATGCATTGAAGGCTTGCTGCACATTATCACATGTCTTCCTCATTGATTCTTGAGCTTCCAACCATATGGCTGCATCTAGAGAATCATTCTCTTCTTTTCAGTCCTTTGATGGTCCTAGTATTTAGATGGGAAATAACAGTAAAGTTAAAACAAAAGGGAAGGGCTTTGTCAAGCTTGAACATGAAAGGTTCAATGATGTGCTATTTGTTCCCTCCCTAGCTTCAAACCTGTTATTTGTCTATTGGATGACCCATACTGGATCTCCAAAGCGAGTGATCTTTGGTCCTGACTCAGTGGAGGTCACAGATGTCTCTACTAGGAGCATCATAGCAAAGGATGCTACAAATCATGCTTCGAAAGCATATGAGTTCTCATATTTCATTCCTCCTTCAGAACCAGTGCACTCTCAGCAGCCACTTGCAAGGGAAGGTAAAATCATTGCATCTACTTCTTTTACAGCTTCTACTAGTATTACAGATCCATCTTTATCAGTTTATGAGATTGAGATTCAGAGTGACTCAAATCTAGATTCAGTCCCTACTTCCAAACTGGAAGCTAGGAAGATGACTGGAAACTCACCTGACACTCAGAAAGGAAATACCCTTGCGCTATGCCATGCAATCTTACCTCCTTCATAGAGATGCAATAGAATCCCTATAAGATGCTATATGGAGAAGGGTCAGTCTCACTACATTCAGAAGAATGGATATGATCATACACCTCTTCACCCAGCAAGAGACAAAGGTTACATTCCTCCTTCCTTCCATCATCATTTTTTGAGAAGAAGGAGAAGTCTACATGCCAGGCCCTAGAATACCTATGCACAGCACACCATGCATGCTGCTTTTCTACCTCATAGACATGAAGATTGTAGCAACATATTTTCAATTTTTTCAAACTTGAGACCTGATTCTACCTACTTAGATAGACGGGGGGATTTTTTCCCATGTCGTTTTTGCCCCAGCTCCTTGTATTAAGAAGTTACTTTATTTTACTTGATGTAATGGGTGACCTATGGTATTAGTTACCAGGGCCCACAAATTGTCCAAGTTAGCATTCATGGGGGGGTGTTAGGATTATTAATCCTCCGTTGTCTAATTTGGTCATATGTCTAAATCAGGAGTCATGTCTAAATCGAGAGTCCATTCAGTCTATTTTTAGTCACTAGCACCATTGGGTCCACTTGGCCTAATTGGGGAACATGTTTCAGTTACTAAAGGGTGGGGAACACTAATTGAGGCCTACTGCCACTGATTGCACTTGATTGCATCAGTTTAGGAGCCTCCTAGACCAATCCCTACAATTTAGGAGACACTGGGAGTGCTGAAACCAACCAAGGTTAGTTCAGTTCATTTGATGACTAGTCAAGCTAAGTTAGGAGTTAGTTACATTCAGTTCTAGTCCTCTACATTCAGTTAGCACTAGGTTTACATGGCTGCACTCAGGAGGGGCGCATTTCTCACCTACCACAGTCAGTTAACCTTTGTCAACACTGAATGTAACACTTGAGTTGTGTTTTAGAACTCCGATGAACTTTGGTTATGGTTTAGACAAGGTCAGATAACTATTGAGTCCTCCGATAGTGATTTAGACAAGGTCTTAGTTACCTACAGTCAAGTAGAGTCTAATCAATTCGAATTTCCTCATGTGGATTCGAATTGCATGTGGCTATTAAAGCCATTGTACTTCAATGTAATTATTATCTAATTACTTTTGATTACTGAAAGCATTCATAGTTGCAAGTCATTTTTGCATTGTTTCATTCTTCAATTGCTGAGTAAATTTTGAGATCTATTTTGTGAGTTGTATATTTGTCTACAGATCTATGTGCTCAATTTATACATACAACAGTCTAGAGACTCACATTCTCAATACATTTTTCACATCATCCTATGAGGCATGGCGGGCATTTCCTTAATGCCACTTGGGAAGATTTAACATCAATTCCATACTTAGACAAATTTCTCAATTTGGTCTAATCTCCCTAAAACACCCTTTTGGCAGGTTCATAACTTATTCTTCATCCACTTCGAATACAATCTGAAGACATGGTCAAGTAGGCTGGAGACCAATCTACAAGACCCCCTTGCGTTGCGGGCATTTACTCGAACCCATAATTTAGGGTGGGCGTCTTTTTGAGGCTACTTACCCATGTTTGCATCCACTGGTGAAAAACCCTATTTTGGCAAGCCTGCATCTTTCTCCTCAAGAAAGATTAAAGAAAACTCAAATCACGAATAGGTAGCCAAACCAACTAGCTATAGGACAGGACCAATTTTGACTAAGGTTGTTGGGACCAATTCTCTTAATGTTGTTGGGACCAATTTTGACCACTTTTCTGAAAATTTTCCTCATGGAAGAGTGGATTTTGTATAGTTGGGTGGTCTCATTGTATTTTTCATGGAAACCTTGGTAATTTCGGCATGGCAACTCGAGGTAAACTCTATTGTTGTATTTTTTCTTCAAGAGTTTTTTACCTTGGATATTTTAGGTTTCGGTCTAACTTGGGAATTTGCAAGTATGGTTGTTGCTGGAGCGATGGTTCATTCTTGTTCACGGGGTGGTGTCTTAGCTATGTTGCTTCCACAACTACAGTTTGCTCAAGGAAGTGATTTTCTTTTCCTTATGAGAATTGTAAATTGTAATGTGTAATGCTGAAATATTTTCTTTGGCTTTTGGCTTTTATGAATTTATCTATGAAAATGAGGCTTGTTGTTATGCATCCCCAAGTTCTATTTTTCATCCTTACATCCATGTGATATACAATGAGTAATGCTAATTGAATATATACATATCAACAAAAACCACAAGCCCCATTATCATGATAAAGATGAGGGAAACTCAATGTATGAAAATGGAAATCACTTGTAACTCAATAGGTAGTAAGCTAATTGGTGGCTAATTCACTGGAACTTAAGCTTCAAAAGGAATTCTACCATGAGCAACAATTTTTTTATAGATTTCTACAGCTATTGGATTTACCTCCTAAGAGAGCGATAGAGTATGGTTTACTATATGTTCACCTTTATTCAACTTGGATCAGTGCAACCAAGAATAATGGTGTGAAATATGAACAAGTCACACCAAATTAAGAGGAACATATGCATTCAAATCAAGATTCAAGAGCCCCAATAGGAAGGCAAAACCAAATTTATAGAACACAACAATGCAAATTGTCATATTATTAGGGAATTAGTAAAAACAATAATGAATGATGGATTTACTATTAGATTTTAAAATGAAAAGAATAATTTATTTTTGCATGTCAGCATTGAAGGGCTCACTATATTGTATCCCTTCAAAGTGAAATGGGACCCTACCGTTTAAATTTGATCCTTGGTGGGGAGGCTTTTTATAATGTCTCAGACCCCGAGGCTACTCCTCAAAATAGGATCTGAAACTGTTTACAGTCATAATCAAACATTAACAACTAGAGCATGGTACTTCTTCCATGGTTTACATATCTTTAA
>LPNX010682331.1:87866-140366 GCA_001517045.1 Pseudotsuga menziesii | reverse complement strand
TGATGATCACCATCGTTTTTGTTGTCATCACCATCATCTTCACCGTCTTCATCGTCATCATGATCATCATGATCATCGTCATCATCATCGTGTTCATCCTTGAAGGGATTTATGTATAGGATCTCACTATAAGCAATGCAACCAATACAAATTATGACAAAATTCTAGTTAAATTAAATTAAATTAAATTAAACTACACTAAATTAAAAACATAGAGTTGTTTAACTATAATTAATTTAAAATTCAACAAGATATAAAATATGGAAATTAAAAAAAAACCAAAATAACCTAAACAAAAGATAAAAATGCAAAATAAAAAAATAAAACAAAACACAAAATATAAAATATGCAAATAAACAAACAAAAAATGTCGAATTCAAAAACACCCACACGCTAGCTCATTATCAAAACAACAACGAACAAGTTTACTCCCACGCACTAGTTCATTAGCAACATCCAGGGCATTGGTAATTTGATGAGCAGAGCATTGGTAAATAGAGGAGTAGGGGATACCAGTCTAGAGGATACCGGCATTCCTAGTGGCAAAAATCCAACCGTAGTCCAGAGGATAACAAAATAATCCGACCACAGTCTAGAGGATACCGACGTTCCCAGGGGAGGCAATCCAGCCGCAGTCTAGAGGATAACAAAGGGCCCAATGAATTATGTAAGCCCATTAACCCTAGAAGCGTAGGAATTTGGCAAAAATATGTCAAATTTCCGAACCAATACAGATTCAGTACAGTCATACTGAAATTATAATTTTTTTGTTGTGCTACCATCACTTCTATTATTGGTGGATCTAGTAAGGGTTTTCTATTATTGGAGCATCTGAAGCTCCTCCTTAAATTCGGGGAAAAGACATATGGGTTGTGCACTGCAAGCCAGTCATGCTCTTGTATAATTTTATGAATTATGGTGCAATTTGCAAGATTTTGTAATTTTATTCTATTTAATGGTCTAGAACAGTGTGCAGAGTCCTGTAGGAGCTATAATCTGAACTGTTTCAACCAATTCTGTCGAAACTTTGAACCTGACATGTCTTTTTTCTAAGCATTTAATTTTTCTTTAATAATTAGTTTTACCTCGATTATGGCACAAATTACAAGCTTTTGTTATTTTATTCGATTATATGTCTGAAACATTCTATAGAGTGCAAGCTTGTGTAATCTTATTCTATTTAATGGTCTAGAACAAAGTCCTCTATGAGTTATAATTTGAACTAATTCTGTTGAAACTTGAATGTGAGACCTCTTTTTCCTTTAAAGACGCATTTAATTTTTCTTTGATGGTCAATTTTACATGGATTATGGCACACTTTTCAATCTTTTGTGATTTTTTTCTATTATGGGTCTAAAACATTTTGTAGAGTGCCATAGGAGTTGTAATTATAATGACTGGTTACAATTCAACCTAAGACCTATTTCTCCTTTAAGGAAGCATTTTATTTTATTTTTATGCTCACTTTTACTTGAATTAGAACACAGTTTGCAAGCTTTTCCCATTTACTGGTTTGGATTTTGGAACAATGTATAGTTCCTTGGGACTCGTGGGCTATAATTTGAATTGAATCCAGTAAATTAACCCTCATACCTCTTTCTTCTTTAAAGACACATTTGATACAAGTATTATTTTTCAACGACACTTATAGATTTTCTCCTCTGTTTGGAATATACCATGGTAGTTAGTGTGGTCACCTCTGTTTGGCATATCTCAAATATTCCGAGGGTTATCAAGAATAGTGTAGCATGTGTGTGTCTTCATTAAACCCTCTATGAGCATTTCTTCCTTAAATATATGTTGTGTAATTTCGATCACATCATATCTTCCAAAATATTATCCTTAAATCCTTCTCAACATATGAAGAATTCCCTTTATAAATTTTTGTTTATTAATTTCCTGTAGCTTACTCTTTTATTTCACCAAGATTGTACAGGCATACTTTTCTAACTTTTGGCAGACTTATATTTTTCACATATTGACCATCTTTAAACAAACTGAGGGTCTGGCTAGCTATCCACCTCAACTACGAACAAGACCATGTCACCTTAAAACCTTACTGAAAAACACAAATTCTCTGGCAGTCACTTTAAAATGGTCTTTCAAACTGCTCAATTCAACACTTAGTCAATTTTGTCAGACCCTAGTCATTATTGTTCCATGAGGCATTTTGGCAAACTCATATCTCACACGTGTGAACACCCAGAGGGAAACTAAGATCATGAGTGGATGCCCAAATCATCAAAGAATGGACCCATAACATCTGATGAATTTATGAGTTAAAGAGCTGACTCTGGTGTGCATTTCCAAGTGGGCTCTCAACCTCTTGTTTTCAACACTAGGTCAATTTTTCATATTTTTGGATATGCAAGCTAATGTTTTTACCTCTTTTGGCAGGCTGATATTTTTCTCATGTGGTTACCACAAGAAAAAATAA
The DNA here is from genome assembly GCA_001517045.1 of Pseudotsuga menziesii. NCBI lineage: Eukaryota > Viridiplantae > Streptophyta > Pinopsida > Pinales > Pinaceae > Pseudotsuga > Pseudotsuga menziesii. The sequence continues at coordinate 137,929 of LPNX010682331.1, read as the reverse complement.
GAACATGTATGGATAGCCAGCACATTAAAGAACATGCCTATACCTTCTGATGAATTTATCATCACTCAGACAGGCTTTCGTGGGCATTTCCAAATGCCTCTTCAATATTGTGATTTGACACTTAGTCAATTTCTTTAAACCCTAGGTCTCAAAGGTGATTTCAAATTTTCATCAAACTTCGAGTGTAAGACATCTAATGGATGGAGGACAACCAGATGAATCCATAAGACCAATTTTATCCTCTGGAACTACTTTCTCTCTCCTCGACGAGCATTTTATTGAAGTACGATGTAAAAGCTGCTTAAGAGCCTGTTTTGGCAGATCCATAATTTTTGCCTCAGGTACTTTCAGGTCAAAGTAAGAACATGGTCAGGTAGACAACACAACCACCTACAAAATTCCCATATGGTGTGGGCATTTGTTTCAACCCACAAATTATGGTGAGCATTCTCCTAGAGCAACTTGTCTAACTTGACCAAAAAGAACTTCTTTTGGGAGGCCTGTGTCTTCTTCCTCACAGAGTTGTTCTGAGAACTGGTGCCATGGTCGAATAGATACTTCAACCAACTATGGGATGATAGGCCATGGCGGGAATTTTCTCCTTCTTATGAAATATGGTGGGCATTTTCATAAGACTACTGCTTCAAGACAATTTTTCACCACTTAGTCTTTTTCCAACTTTATCATACATGCCTATTCCCATCAACAATTATTTTGTCATTAATGAACATCTATAGGATATGTCTTTCCACAACCATTAGTTCACCAAATTTCACCAATTCTCCATTCATATATTGACATCAATGCCAACACATTCATCTGTCATATTGCTAACAATGATTCCCAAGAGGATGGAGATGAGAGGTTACCCATCATCATCTCAACCTGAATATGTAACTTATTCGTTTCTAAAGCCTTAATATATTGCTGGTTCATCATTAGTGCAACTCTCCCATTGAAGTGATAAGGATTTGAATAACATAACCTTTTTATGGGGTCCAATGAACCCTTACTTATCTCGGATCGAAACTAGAGATTCTTTTCCATATACTATACATTTTCCTATTGTTTCCCTTGGATTTGAGGTTGAAACTATAGAGAAAGGACAGTTGTAGGTCTCATCCATTGTCACAAGAAATCAATACTTAGTTACTACTTGTGTTAGTTCCTAATGAGTAATGAATGACATGTTACACTTTGGAATGTTAGTTCCTAATGAATAATGAATGACATGTTACACTTTGGAATGATGATCGTATAATCTTATTTTTTTTAAATTAAAGTTGCATTTTTTTGTATTTATAAGATGCATTCCCATATTTTAGTCGTACTTAATTTTTTGTTATGTATTATTTCCATATCGTATTCGAATCCGTACTCGAATATTGCTATTATGGTTTTGATTATTTACTTCATATTTTCTGAGGATTTATATGAAATATATATCGTATTTGAGGTGCAAAATGACCCATGACGAGAATTTTTCCCATCAAATTCCAGCCTTGAACACATCCATCATCCGTTTGATAGAGAACGGACCTGAACCATACCATCACGACCAAACAAATTCAGGATTTCCCTATTTCAGAACATCGCAGCAATGGTAAGAAAATGGTCTTGGGTAGTGTAAGACGATTCAGGGTTGTGATAAGATGATTCTGGATCCAACATCACCCTATCCGCGTCCATGTGAAAAACCACTCAAGACTACTTATAATTGGTCTAAATTTGGTGACATTTCACAATGTTATCCTATTTTTAAAAAATCACACACATAGTTAGAGAAGGCATACCTTGCACAAGGAAAATTGCATATTAAACCATTATGGAAGAGGGAGTGTTAGACTAACGTCAATGAGTTTCAGTGGGAAATCCATGAATGAAGCAATATGACCACCACCCATTCCAAATTGAATCCCCAACATGATCTATATGAGGGGGAACCCCATACCTCTTTGCATTAACTAGTCAAGTGGCCCAAGAAACACACTTCTATATCCATGTTGTGAACAAATTCCAAACCAAATCAAATCATGTCTTATACTTAAAAATAATTCAAATATAGATAACTCTAAAATAAATTACACCTTTGAGAGAAAAATAGCTTTTGGTAAAGTTTTTGGGAAGAAAAAACTTTTGATATTAAAACATTACAAGTGAATATATTTGCACGCTAAATTATATCCACTTGGTATCTTATATTCTTGTTTTATTGAGTGTAGGTACCACCAAATAGGTATCTATCAAATCTATATTCCTTGAGTGATGGTGAAGATATACTAAGAGAGCTTGAAATTGATATGTGTTGTACTATCTACCCATTCTATATCAACTAGATCTGAAAAGGAAAGGAAAATATTTCGTAGACACATGCAGTATTTTATTTCCAATGGAGGGTCATGTAATTATGATGCTGAGATCATAGGTGACATTGAGTTTCCCTTGAGGTATAGACATCTATGGCACTGTAACTGAATTAATGGAGTATGTTGGACCATTATATAGATACAATAACTGGTTGGTCTTGGTCCAATATGCTCAAAGTATGAGGAGATATGGAGTTGCCACAAATTATATACAACTAGCAGAACACAATAGAAACAAAGGGGCGACTATGTATATTGATGGGAGACCAAAAGCGTCATGAAACATTGCTAGCTTTATAAATAGTACATGGCCAGTGACAACAACTAAGAAACCGAATTGCAAATTTGAGGGATGCAAAGAACATCGTATTTGTATGTGCAACAAAAACAATACTTCTAGGTGAAGAGTTGTTGATCGATTACAACTTAAATTGAATAGATGTGGCTTCCACGGTCTAGGGTAACCGTGGAAGGTCACACACTATGCCTCATCAGGTAAATGCTAAATATAGTAACTAAACATGACTACAATAACTTAATGTTTCTATTTTTTCTATTAACATTCAATTTCCACCGTTGACATTCGCTTTTTTCATGCATATTATGAATATTTCCATGTGATAACATGCTTATTACACTATTAGGCTTATCTCAGTTTTTTTTTATGTTACAATTATTGACTCAAATTTTATTGATTGATTTATTTTGTCAGGGTTGTAGCAGTGGAAATCCACATGTTGCTTCCACGGTCTAGGGTGACTATGGAAGGTCACAATCTATGCCTCGCGAGGTAAATGTTAAATATGGTAAATAAATATGACGTGAATAACAAAATGTTTCGATTTTTTCAGTTAACATTCAATTTTCACTGTTACCATTCACTTTTGTCGTGCTTATTGTGAATATTTCCATATGATAACATGCTTATTACATTGTGGCAGGGGTCTGCTCATCCCCATGGAGAAGAACATGTATCTCCTCCTTCAGAGGTAAAAGTAAATATTATTGCAATATCTCATTTTTGTTTATGTTACAATTATTGACTCAACTAAATATAGTAACTAAATATGACTACAATAACTAGAAACTCCAACCCCAGAAGATTTCCATGTGACAACATGCTTATTACACTGTGGCATGGGTCTTCCCATGGTCGTCATGGAACAAAACGTGTTTCCTCTACTTCCATTGTCCAGGATGACTGTGGAAGGTCACACTCTATGCCCCATCAGGTAAGTGTTAAATATAATAACTAAATGTTGAGATTTTTTCTGTTAACATTCAATTTCCACTGTTACCATTCTCTTTTTTCATGCTTATTGTGAATATTTCCATATGATAACATGCTTATTACACTGTGGCAGGGGTCTGATCATCACCATGGAGCAGAACAGGTATCTTCTCCATCGGAGGTAAAAGTAAATATTATTTCAATATCTCATTTTTGTTGATGTTACAATTATTGACTCAACTTAATATAGTAACTAAATATGACTACAATAACTAGAAACTCCAATCCCAAAATATTTCCATGTGACAACATGCTTATTACACTGTGGCAGGGGTATGCCCATGTTCATCATGGAACAAAACATCTGTCCTCTACTTCTAAGGTAAAAAAAAATATTATTGCAATATCTCATTTTTTATTATGTTACAATTATTTTCATAACGTTTATTTATTGATTTATTGTGTCAAGGTGGCACTAATGGAAAGGCACCTACTACTTCCATGGTCCAGGGTGACTGTGGAAGGTTACACTCTATGCCCCATTAGGTAAGAGTTAAATATAATAACTAAATGTTTCAATTTTTTCTGTTAGCATTTGATTTCCACTGTTGAAATTCACATTTTTCTATGCTTATGGTGAATTATTGATTGATTTATCGTGTCAGGGTGGGGACCGTGGAAAGGTACTTGTTGCTTCCACGATCCAGGGTGACTGTGGAAAATCACCCACTAGAAGTAGATCAGCACGGGGTGACTGTGTGAAGTCGCCGGCCACAACACCACATCAGGTAAGTGTTAGCTCTTAATAGTAACTAAATTTAATTACAATAACAATGTTTGAATGATGTTAAAATTATTTTTCTTAATTTTATTGTTTGATGAATTTAGTCTAGTGCACTTGATCTGGGTGATGAGGAGCTTGAGGATGAGATTTACTATTCCATAGACCCTATGGATACTATAAAGAAGGCCCTAAAAAAGGTAAACATAGAAATGATTTCCTTGTCTTGCATAAGGCCCATGACACAGGACATTAGGGCAAGGATTGAAGAGATGAAAGAACAAATAAAATTTTATGGGGTAAGTGGCATCTTCACATATTTTTTTAAGTTATGCCATGATTTCATATCTGATATTATGTTTTCTATTTTTCCAAGTGATCAGATAAAGTAAAGTTTTTCGTTTGTAGGAGTTTTTACAACCCGTGACTAGAGAAACTGCTGAGACAGGTATAGGTAGCAGTGATGCTCCAATGCAGCAACAACGCCGACAAAGCAATGTACCAATGAGGATTTTTGACACTCCTCTGGTTGGCCTTGAATCCATTGATGAGGGCACCGATTTTGATCAGCATGACATGTTGGAGCATGATGAGATGGAGCCTAGGACTCCACATGACTCCGGAGATGAACCTACTGTAGATGACCAAGAAACTTTTCCTAGAGCAACACGAGTTAAAAGCACCAAATCACAACCTTTCTGGTGGATGACGCTTGTGTTCCAATCAAGATTCAAAAGATTGCAGGTATTTATTAATTACTTTATTCATTTTAATCATGAAATTGAAATGGACACACGCTGAAATTATTATAAATTAATGGATTACACGTTTCCGCAGGAAACAATGTTTTCTACAGGAATTTGAATGACAAAGAATTGGAGTTGTTTGGCCCCACCATTCACACATGGTAGAATATCCAAGATAGTGCAAAGAGAGGTGTATTCATAGACCACATGGTAAACTTGTTCAGCAATGCATTCAACAAGAAAGTGGTTGCAAAGTTAGCCAACAAGAATTTAAAAAATACTAGGGCCCAATATAGGGATAAATTGCAACTTGACCTCAAGCATGAGCGCCCTACCATGGTTCCGGAGAAAGAGTGGAAGGCACTCGTAGAGGATACAAAGGAGAACTTCTAAAAAGACAAGGAAAACAACCACAGCCTGGAAAAGCAAGGTACAACACATATCATCTTTTTAGTGAAATATGCTCATTTATTTTTTTCTTTTTTGTTTTAAGCAAGAATTCTGATATCTAACGTTTTTCAAAATTTTCACATATAGGCTACTGGATGCCTCCAAAGCAACCAAGGCTAGAGTGGAAAAGCATGGGCAACATAGACTGGGACAGGGTGGCTATAGAAAACTAAGAGCCCGAATTGTAAGAATTAAATGATTAACTGTGTGGAATATTTATTTGAAAGTAGTGAACAAATGTCTGTTTTTGATACTCAAAATTTTATATGTGTTATGCATTGCAAGGAAATACGTTCCAAGATGTTTCCACCGAGGAAGACCTAAAGCTTGGTTTCAAGTATGGTTTTAAAAGTGTCATTGAATATCGAAAAAGCTTAGGGCAGACTCCAATCTCCCCAATGACGCAGATGCAGGTAAATAAAATGAATAAGGACATCATTGCAGTATACTATTAAAGTCTATTCAGTTTTTATTATATCACCCATAACTAAATATTTATGTTTTCTTTTAAGCAACAGTGCAACCGCGGAATTGAATCTAGCGGTACTCAGCACGTACCAGCTGATGTTGGGGTGTGCATGTCCCATGATAGTGGGGAGCAGAGTGGCCATTCTGGTATGTGTGCTTTGGAAATAGAAATATCTACTGTGATTATAGATATTTATTTCCTAACTTATACTTATAAATTTTCTTCTTTCAATGGAAGACCGTGAAGCTCAGGAGGGTGAACCGCAAGAGAAATTAGCAAGTAGAGAAACAATTAACACACCAGTTGTCACAACTACATAGACAGGTAGAGAGAAATATTGTAATTTTAATCAAAATGATGAACTATTAATTTCAATAATATTTCAACATATCGATATGCCCATTTTCGTTGTTGCGGTTCACATCCCTTCAAAACTGCCTCCACGCCCTACTCAACGATGTACAATAAGTATGATACATGAGGCCATGGAAACACAAACACTAGCAAAACATGGCTTTGTAGATATTCCACCAAATGATGATGATAATATCCCAATTATCGTTAGTTATTACAATGCAAAAAAATAGAAATCAAATTAAAAGTAGATGTATAAATCCATGACTTGTATTTGGATGTATATAGATGTTGTTAGTCTAAAACATTGTTTATATGAATTGCCTCATTATGCTTCAATGTTTTTATGTTTATATGTTTTTTTGACTATCCTAGTTATGGATGAATGTTTATATGTTTTCTATGTAAACAACATCATTTATTGGGTGTTTATATGTTTTCTATGTAAACAACATCATTTATTGGGTATGGGGAATTGAGAGCGATGTGAGGGGGGGGGAGGGGCCATATGAGCTTCCACCTTCACATGGTTGGCCCTGTTCAGTAGACAATATAAAACTGTTCTCGAAACAGAGAGGAGCTCAATAAGGTATAAATACTCTTTTATTACTATGTATTAAAAATGGTTGTAAATTTTTAAATGCATGTCTATTTCTTAAAAAATTGTTAATAAGTTTAACATTTCACAGTTCATTGATTTCTATAGGACTTTGTAGTAGGATTTAAAAGATTGTTTATTTGCTTATATATTATTTACTCATATAAAAATTATGTATTTCATGATTTATGCAGGTCTTGGTGATGGAAATGCATCTCATGGACAACTCTTATCAAGTTGTATGGGCGAATGGATCTAGCGAAAGGACAATGATAAGGTAAGGATTTTGACGTGTTCTTTATCCTTAAATTCTATTTCATTCTATTAAGATACAGGAGATACAACCAATAGTAAATAACTACTTTTAGACTATCATCCAAACTAGGAGACAACCTTCTACATAAAACAAAAATGCTTCTTAGTAACGTAGAAAAATAGAAGAAAAATCACGTAGAAGAAATTAGGCTTTTTTCGGCCCTTCTTCCTATAATTTTGGCATGATGAAACCCTAGGTTAAGAAATTTTAATTTTTTTCAAACCTTAATTGTTCATCTATCTTTCAAAACTAAATTTTCTGAGTTGTGTACTTGTAAATATTATTTTTAGGTTATTTTTTTTCTCTTAGGTTTTAGACTTAATTTTTATGTTTTTTGTAACTTTTATTTTATAAAAAAAGAAATCCCTAAAAATTTTTTTTTGTGTAAAACCCTAAAAACACAAACCTGTTGCTCCCATAATTCGAGCCCTCTCTTTTATCAAACACAGGTCTACAATATGTATTGCAAACCTCGTATGCTCTAGCTGCCTTCTCTGCACACTCAAAACAGAAAACACTGTTAATATTTCAAACTATTTAGATGGTGGTGTATTTTGTAAAATATATCTTATTGATTTGATTAGTTTTCTGCCCTATTTGCATTAGTTTTCTGGGTGTAAGTCTGGTTTTTTACTAAGATCTGGAACCTTACATCTCTGAATGCATAGTGATATAATTCTGACATTATTTTACTAAGTATTGTTTTGGATTTTCTTAGTACTTATTATTGCTATTGAGATTTGGGTGATGGTAAGGGACTTGATGATTTTATATTTCAAAGCCTACATACAGGATCGAGTGAATGATAATAACATTATGGTTAGCTTGGCACTAAATTTTCATTAAGTTAGTATTTTATATCTATTCTATCACATACACAAATCTGGAAATCATATGCTAAATGGCACTTTAAATGATTAACACTGGTTACGGGTTGCACTATTTTACACGTTCTAATTACTCTGATGATAAAATTTCAGTTGTTGCATGGCACATATGTGGACCCTAAATTCATATGTCTAGATCTTCAAAAGTTAGCAGATAAAGTGATGTTATTACATGAGGAGTGTCTCCAAGGAAATTATGATGTGGTTTCTAAACTACAAATTGCATGCTCAACTATGCAACCTACTTCTCAGTTCCAAAAGGTAATTTATGATGAATTTTTTTCTACATGAGATTATTCCTAGTAATAGAATAGAAATAAGTTGTCAATTTTTTGTTGACTAACATGTCTCTTTCCCATCATGTGCTTAGGGGACTGTTTTTATCTTATGGGCATATTTGATACTAACTTGACCAATTGTTGCCATGCTTGAGGTGGTTGCATAAGAAGGATCAACTTTTCATATTCACCTCTTCCAATAATGATCAACATCAAAACAACTTACCACCAGTTGGCACTACAAATATCCTACACAAATTTTCCAGGTGAACAACTACTCTTTTTCCCTATGGGTTGAGTTATTTTTTTATTATTTATTTATTTTTCAATAAAGACGAACTCAATGCACCTTATGTTTTTTGTACTATGATGAATTATCACTAGTAGCTCTTCCAATGTAGTATAGAAAGTGATGATATTTCATGAGGAGTGTCTCCAAGGCAATTATGATATGATTTATAAACTACAAATAGCATGCTCAACTTTGCAACCTACTTCTGATCAATGCCAAAAGGTGATCTATGATGATTTTTTTGTTATATGAGATCATGCATAGTAAAAGAATAGAAATAAGTTGTCATTTTTTTGTTGATTAACATGTCTCTTTCCTATCATGTGCTCAAGGGACTTTTTTTTCTTTCGGGCATATTTGGTACTAACTTTGACAGATTTTGGCCATCCTTGAAGTGGTTGCATAAGAAGGATCAGTTTTTCATTTTCATCTCCTCCAGAAATTACGGGCTTGACCTTCTCTGGCTTCATTTACACCTGGGGGATTCCTTAGTCTTCAAAGCTCAAGTTCCCTTCGTCTTCAGAACATGGGATTCCTTTACTTTCGACGTGTGGGCTTCTTTAAGCTTCTGTAGGTATCTACAGGCCTCTGCGGGATTCTTCCAAGCTTTGTGGGAATCCTTCCAAGCCCTTGTGGGCTCTTTAATCCCTAGTGGAATTAACCTAATTTCGAATCACAATAAGTTGATCCAAGCCCAGTGGTACCTACATCTTTTATCGATGGTATTTTTTATAGATGTACCCCCTACCTTATCATAGCAATAAGCTCTCAGCGGTGCCTAGAATATCATTTAATTGATGTTTATACGATCCCTGTGGTGCTTACAACGTATTTTATCGATGGTATTTTTATAGATGTACCCTCCTACCTTGTCATAGAATCTGCTCTAAGAGATGCCACTTTAGCCTCTAATTATGTATTTTACCCAATTATTATGAATTTGTGCATCCTAATGGGAAAACAATTTTTGAGGCAATAATTAGGGTGCTTAGGGCCACTTTGGGTAATTTTGGGCACTTTTTAAATCATTATGCCTTATTTTTTAGAGTCAATTAACACTTTTTGACCTCCCCCCTGAACTTCCTATTTATTTTTTTCCCTTTTACTTCAATATGTTTTTTCCCATATCTTACTTTCTTGATATATTTCTTTTCTATAAATCACCTTTACTGTGTTATATTTTATCCTTTTCTTTGTCTTTAAAATATAGTATGTATTTTTAACAAGCACTTATTGAAGATCCAAAACCGTGGAAAGGAAGGTGCATTTCCACGGTTTTTTAATTTTTTTTTGAAACCTCCAGGTTTCGTCTCAATATCGATGAACTTTCGTCACAGGTATTGAAAAACCGTTGAAACCTGGGGTGGCTTTCCAGGAATATCATCGCTATAGAGACAAAGTTTCATGGAGAAATTACCATTTGACTTGTAGATTTCATCGAAAGTGATTGGTCTTCCACGGTTTTGCATGGAAAAAAATTTATGTTAAAATTCCAGAATTCGTCGATACAGAGACAAACGTTCGTTGAAAGTGTTCCACCATTTTGCGTGGAAAAAAAAAATTTCCTAGCCGTTTTTTGCCATATTTTCATCATTATAGGGATGACAACTTTGTCAATAGAGCGATGAATGCGTGGAAGAAATTTCTTTTCAAATTCCAAAATTCGTTGATAGAGAGACAAACGTTCGTCGAAAGTTTTCCATCGTTTTGAGTGGAAACAAAATTTTGCTTAGCAGTTTTTGGCCATATTTTTGTCGTTATAGGGACGAAAACTTTGTCGATAGAGCGATGAATGCGTGGAAGAAATTTCTGTTCAAATTCCAGAATTCGTCGAGAGAAAGACAAACGTTCGTCAAAATTATTCCATGGTTTTGCGTGGAAACAAAATTTTGCCTAGCAGTTTTTGGCCATATTTTCGTCATTATAGGGACGACAAATTTGTCAATAGAGCGACGAACCATAGAAAATGAATTAAAAAAATCAATTTCAAGGCCATTATATAGAAGACACGCAGTGACTAGTTTTCATCTCTATATCGATGGCTTATAAAGTTCGTCGTTATATCAACTAAATAAGTGCCACGAAACATCACAACCATTATTGTCACAATTGAGACGACAAAACGTGGACATAGCAACGAAAAACCGTTGCAATTTTGATATTGTGTATTAGTGTAAGCCCACCAACTTGATTAAAGGACAAGTAATTGAAAAGATGATGACAAATTCTAATTGTGAATCCTTGCAACTAAATTTCTTGACTAGTCATTCAAATCAGCTTGATACAGGGGTGCAAGTAATGCCTAATTTCTCTATGTCCCCATGGTATTTTTCTATTGTGTGTGTTGCAAAATTTACAGGCTCCTGTAGGGTTAAGAAAAACAAGAGCTAGGTCATTGAAGTTGAAATCTGTCAAGTTTTGTATTCTAAATCAATACCTTTATTGGAAAGATCCTGGTGATGTTTTACTCAATTCCCTCTTGGAGAATGAAGCTAAGAAAACTATGAAGGAATTTCATAAGGGAGATTGTGTTTGGAATCATTCATGGAAGGTGACAACAAACAAGATTTTGAGGGTTGGGTTTTACTGGCCTTCAATGTTTTCAGATGTTTACAAGGAGACTACTACGTGTCACCAATGCCAGATCTTTGATGGTAAGAGGAAATTGGTTCCACTCCCTCTCAATCCGATATCAGTAGAAGCACCTTTTCAGCAGTGGGGATTGGATTCTATTGGGGAAATAAATTCAAATTCTCCAGGACAACATAGATGGATCTTAACATTAACTAACTACTTCACTAAGTGGATTGAAGCAATACCTACAAGAACGGCCATAGATGCAGTAATTATGGATTTTCTAGAAGAGAAATTTTGGCTAGATTTGGTTGTCCCAAAAGGATTGTGATAGACAATGCACCTCCTTTTGAATCTAATAAAATTATAATTTTTTGTTACAAGTATCATATTAGTCTCAATCATTCTACTGCATACTACCCACAGGTTAATGGGCTGGCAGAATCCTTTAACAAAAGTATGGTGAGGATAATCAAAAAATTGTTGGAAGATAACAAAAGGGATTGGCATACAAATATAAAATATGCTTTGTGGGCTAACAGAATCAGCACAAAAAGAGAAATTGGGATGTCACCATTCCTATTAGTAAATGGAGCTGAGGTGGTTTTTCCAGCATCTTTGGGAGTGCCAGTCATGAAGTTATTGTAGGAACATCAGGACGAACCAAATAATATGCAAAGAAGAATAAATCAGATCATAGAATTGAATGAGTTGAGGGACAAATCCTATGGTAAAGTGTAAATACATCAAGAAAGGATGAAGAACACTTTGGATAGGAAGGTAAAGGAAGAATAATTCCAGATTGGGGATTTGGTTTTGAAGTGGGATTCTCCTAAGGAAGATAAACATGGGAAGTTTGATCACATGTGGGTAGGTCCCTATACAATTGCAGCATATAGAGGCAATAATGCATTCATCCTATAGCATGAAGATGGGTCTCAGCTAAAAGGAGGTCTAGTCAATGGAAGGTTTCTCAAACATTACTTGTCCTGAGGGAGGAGGTAATTTTTGTATCATAGTTTTATATATTTCTTTACATTTCAAATAGTACAAATGGTGAGCCAAAGGATTTGAATCCCGAAGAGAAGGCCCTAAGATATAGAGGGGTAGCCATGTTTCTATTTTTCTTTAATTTTACTTACAGAAAAAAATAAAAATAAGAAGTTTGAGGTCTAAAATGTTGGGAACAACCCAATGGATTTGGTACCTAGTCTATGGGATTCTTTTCTATTTCGCAGGGAGGATAGCATCCCTAGTTGGAGCTAGTTGTTAGAACTATTTTTGGGCTAAGTGTTTGGCCAGGAATCATACCAATGAAAGAAACGATAAGGCCTATAAATATTCATATCATAAGACCTTAAAGGATGTCAATAAAACTCTGCAAGGAATGGATGAATTGGATGCGCAACGCAGAAGATCAAAGCTTGTAAATCTTTTTTGCCAAGGAAATTTCGAGAGTGAAAAGGCGAAAAAAGAAAGTTTCGGGTGTAAAAAGTGATAAAAACCGAGTTCTATTTTCCACAATCCAAGATCTACGGTCGAAATATCCTTTACCACAGATCAATGGTCCAACAAAAGGGCGGAAGCAGAAAAGGTAAAGTTTCAGGTTGAAAAAAATTGGAAAACCCAATTTTCTCTTTCCGCGGTCCAAGATTCAATGATTTAGAAAGGTTTCTGCATAAATCAATAGCCCAGAAAAAAGTGGAAAATAAAAATACAGAAACATAAGGGAGGAAGCAGAAAGGAACAAAATTTGGTTAGAAAGAGTGGTATTTTTGCCTTCCGCTTTCCGCTATTTTGTGGAAAGGCGGAAAGACAAAAACATAAGAACTTGTTCATAAAGGATAGGACTTACGCCTTCCGTGATCCATGAGATCAGTGATCTGGAAAACTTCTACCAAATATCAACGACTTGGAACACAGCAGAGGGGCAGAGATGGGAAAGAGGAAATACCAAAATATTTTGTCGTGAAAAGTTGAAGTCCCTATTTTCGTGATCCACAATATCTACGATTCAGGGGGATCCCACACAAATCAACGGTGTGGAAAGGAATGAGAAAGTGGAAGGAGGAAACATAAAATTTAGCATCATGAATGAAGAGATCTCGACTTTCATTTTCTGCAACCCGCAAACTTGATCTCAAATAAATGGCTAAGGATGAATCCCGTGGAGATCAACGGTGCAGAAAGAAAAAGGTGGAAAGGAAAACATCGAAAAGTGGAAGACACCGTATTTTGGTAGAGGAAAAGTGGAAGCTCTCTTTTTGCTTTCCACATACCTCAGATCAATGGCTGAGGATGGATCCGAAGGAAATCATTGTTGCGGAAAGCTAAAGTGCAGAAAGGATAAGGCGAAAGTGGAAAAATATAAAATTGAGCCTTGAGAAAGCTAAAAGCCCATTTTCTGTGATCTTCTTCCCACCACTTTGATCCCAGATCAACGGTTTAAGATTAATCTTGAAAAAATCAACAGTCCAAAATGATTTCACATGCAGAAAAGGCAAGGAGGAATGAAGCTACTGCAGGCCATTGGAGGTGCTCTGAACCATCATTTTCGATCAAACGATCCAGAATTCCAGGTATCTGGTTTTCCCATTTTTTCCATCACACACATCCCAACATGCTTTCCCGAATTGTTTGTGATCATGGAAAATTTGCCACCTCTGAAATTTGTTTTGATTTTGATTCCCATGCTGTAACTAATTTTGGCTCTGTTTTGAGGTTGGTCTTGAGATCTTGATGATACTATAAATATACCCTTAATAGAGGAAGAAGAGGTTGGAGCCTGTGAGATTTGGTGTTATGCATTTTAAGATCTATCGCTAATAAAATTGCAGAGCCGAATGATGGCCTGTTGCTGCAAAGATTCCTGTGTATTTCATAGTTACAATTTGTTATTTCCTTTCCCATGTGCATGTCTTTCCTATTAAACTTTCCATTATGTGTTCTTCATATCTGAAATGAGTGTGTCACAATCCAGAATCCATATTGTTATGCTCTGGCTATTGTTTCGGGTATTCACCCATCTTTCTTTCCAAATTTGATGTAGAATTCATCTCTCAAGTGCTTTGTGTTGATGGCTTATTCTTGTTCTTTGTTAATCACCAAACAAACTTCTTTTTTACTGTAACCGAGTGCTACCTTTCCTTTGTAGAATTTCACCTGCAAACAATTATGTATTTCATAAGGATATTTGTGACTCCATTTCCCAATGTATGCTTTCCTTGTTTCAACCAACAATTCAATATGAAACTTTATTTCATTTTATATCTATCCCTGTTAAAAACCAGTGAGAGATCCCTCTCTAGAAAGGAGGAATCCATCATTCTTTCTTAATGTTGTTCTCTTGTTACCTTGGGATTTACCTTCCACAACCTTGGGTACAGTTCTGAGTGCTAACAACTAGCATTTGCATTTTTTATATGATCAAAGTTATAGTGATCTCCTTATAATTAGTGTATAAACACAAGAAAAGGTTGCATCCTAAGTATTAATGTGTAAATTCAATGAGTATAGCTATTGGGGGATGCCTCGTAATCAAGTTTTTTTATTAATATGCTATCTTTATAGTGAGATATCTAGATGGAAATATCCATGTCCCATTAATCTTGGTAATTATTCTATTAAATATTATCAATATTCATTAGATTCTAAGGTAAGACTAATGACCTAATGATTCATGGTATGTACATGATTCTCGAGGTCGATTCTGTGTTATAGGGCCAAAAGTTGGGGTCTTAAAAAATAAATTTTGTCTATAGAAATTATGGGTCATACATGGTTCCTAATTCCACCACACGATCCTTAAATAAGGAACATTTAGTATACAAGTAAGATATATTGGTCATGTTGAGGTTTAACACACCATGAATAGTTGTCAAGGTCTGAGACACACTTTAGGGACAAAAGGGAAGGTATTAAGTGATAGTATTTGTGTACATGGTTGATGGGATATGCATAGGGACAAATAACATGACACAAGCTCCACATACTAAACATATTCCATGTGAGAAAGATATCATAGCCATTTTGATGTTTATAATACCATTGACGGTTCTTCAAACATAATCCACTAGTATATGGACAAAATTCCAGGCCTTAGATCATAACATTAGTTTGTAAGGTTGAAGGGCCATGCATAATCCCCAAATCCACAAGTAATCCTTTCATACATAACATTTATCGTGTAAGGGAGGTTTTTGTAAGGTATAACATTCCACAAATATTTTTTAATTCCTAGGCCATGGTATAAGGAAAATTGATCATGTCTTAGGCCATATGGCTTCTCTATGAAGTTGATGGGGACATCTGGAACTCAAGGGAAACCTATGTTTCTTTTAGTTCGTGCAGGGGGGGTTAAAACCTATCTTGAAAAGGAATTTCATGAGGGGTATTTCAACCCACCCCCCCAAAAGGCATGACAACTACCCCCCAAAATTCCAATTCTCATGACATTTAAGGTTTTTTTTTAAACTACCTTGCAAAGGACCTTTCGTCCTTTCAACGCCACCACCCCCCCCAAAAAAAACAATCATGAAAACTAGACTTTTGATAACAACTTTATAACCACCACCCCCACAAGTCCAAATCCCCATGACTTTTAAGGGGTTTTTTTTAAAACCACCTTGAAAAGGACCTTTAGGGGGGCCTTTTACCCCAACCCCCCCCCCCCCCAAAAAAAAAAAATGTCATGACGATTGGATTTTTGAAAGAGGATTTATAACCATCACCCCCAAAAGTACAAATTCCGATCACTTTAAAGGGGTTTTAAAAAAAATCACCTTAAAAATTACCTTTAGGGGGTTCGAGTCAACCCCCCCCCCCTAAAAAAAGTCATGACAATTGGACGTTTGAGGGTGGATTGATCACAACCGCCCCCTTAGGTCCAAATTCCCATAACATTGGGGGAGACTTTAAAACAACTTCCCCCAAAAGCCCAATTATCATGCCATTTGGGGGTGACTTTCAAACAACTGCCCTCAAAATCCCAATTATCATTCCATTTGGGGACGACTTTCAAACAACTGCCCCCCAAAGTCCAACTATTATGACTTTTGGGGGAAACTTAAAAACAACTGCCCCTAATAGTTCATTTTTCATGACATTGGGGGGGGTTAAACTGCCTAGAAAAGGAACTTTAGGGGGGGTATTTCCTAAACCCACCTCCCAAAAGTCCAATTCTCAGTAATTTTTTTTTGGGGGGGGGTTTAAGAACCACCCCCAATGGCCTAAAAGATATTTTTTTTTTTTGGGGGGGGGGGAGGGTTTAGCAAAACTGTCGGAAGGTAAAACTGCCCCTAGAAGGATAATTTGTTGTGGTGCAATCATAGGTCTAATTTGCATCACATGATCTTTCTATTCTTATGGTATTATCGCACCTCCACTAATACTGCTACAGGTTTCACCCCATTCCATTTGTTCCAAAATATCGAGTCAGTCCTTCCCATTGAGTCCCAAATCCCCACTTTGCACATAGTTGTTGAGTTTCTTCCAGATACCTCGCCCTTAGAGAAACACTTGCTCACCCTTGAGTAAGCAGATGAAAATCAATGTGTTGCTATCTAAATGATCAAATTTACCAAGCATCGGTCTAAAACCCACTACGATGCGCATGTTTGTCCTTGCACTTTTAGAGAAGGTGACAATGTCCTTGTTTATGATCAGACCAATGAAAATCATGGGAAAGGGAAGTTCAAGCGCATCAGGAAGTTCCCATACTATTGTTGTATTCGTACCTTCGGAAGATATCCTGACGTATATTATCATTGTATATTGTTGTACCCCCATCAGAGATGTGTTTTCCTCCTTTCAAGATGTAATTATTGTATATGGTCATTGAGGTAAACCCTTTGTTGTAAGTCGGGGAAATAGTCCCCAAGTTGAATATAATAAGATGTATTTTTTAGTCTCCCTAGGTGATGTCAGACTGCTAGGGTAATAGGTCAGGCAAGTCAAGTTTTACGTCAGTCACTTGATGTGTATAAATAGAAAGGTGCCCTCCCTCATTTATACACACACTCACTCACTCAAGTTCGCATAAGGAGAGAGATAGAGATGGAGAAGACTTCTTATTCTTGGTTTTTTCATCTTGTGATATTGTCTTAGTAACGAAACTATTATGACGAAGTTTGTGGGGTTTTCTCCTTTATGGGTTTCCTGAGGAAAATATTTGTCTCTTGTGTATGTGCTCTATCTTATGCATCTTGTTGTGCTTGTTATTATTTCAAATAAAGATCCTAATCAATTTGAATAAGATTAGAAAATTAACCTTGTATTAGAGTCTCTCTAAAAGAAGGCATTGTGCAACAACAAAATCTAGGGATTTCTAGTTCAAGGTATTATCTTGATAGATCATCAAGAAAAGAGGGTTAATCTAACTCACCCTAGGAGGGCTCATCTTTTGGTGGAAGCAAAATCAAATTTGAAGAAGTTTCAATTTTTTACCGCGAGACACTTCAAGACATTGTGGGAAGAAACTAGGGCATTAATATTTGGAGGCTTACAGCCACAGTTTTCAAAAAAGGACCTTACTAAGAAATTCGCCTCAAGGAGGCGCATCTCTTTATATACACATAATTACAAAATTCTAAGTTTGTAAAATTAGGATTACTCTGACAAACCCTAGGTCAGTCAGCTCCAGAACCAAGTCAGACATCTCAAATTGGTAAGATATAAATCTTTGCTATTTCCATTTGAGGTTCTCATTTCAAACTGACTCGTCGCACCCAGCTTGAGGAAAATATTGGGGGAGATGAAACTTTTGAGCATGGAATTACAAGATCTCCCTAATCCTTGACGAAAATAATTTGGATCAGCATATTAATAAGGAAGTTCCAAAACTAGAGGGAGATGAGGCTAAGGCTATCCATAATAAGAACTTGGTCAAGGCCAAGAGAATAACTGCATATTCTATTAAGTATCATCTCATCCCCCATGTGTCATCCTTGAATAAACCAAATGAAGTGTTCGATGCTTTGATGAAGTTTTTTGAAGGAAAGAACATCAATTGAATGATGACATTGAGGAATCAACTAAAGAATGTGAAGATACAAAACTGAAATACCATGCAATCCTACTTCACAAGGGTTGTTAAAATCAAGGAAAAACTTGAAGCAGTCAAAGAGAATGTATAAACATGAGATATTGTTATGACCACCTTGAATGGTATCCCTAGATCATGGGATCCATTCATTCAAGGAATATGTGCCATAAGGAAGTTGATCAGATTCTGTATACTCTTGGAAAAAGTACACAAGAAGAAGCTAAACTCATAACAAGACAAGAGCACATAGGAGAAAATGAAGATCAAGCTCTCGCAATTCAAACCAGAAGATATCATAGAAAGAAGGAGGATCACCATCACAACATAAGGGAGGACCACCATCACAAAAGACAAAAGAAATTTATAAGATATCCTTCCAACATTTGATGCTACACTCTTGATGAGAAGGGACATTACTTCGGAGATTGTCCCAGAAATAGAGGATCCTTTAACAAGAAGTCAAATAATAAAAGACATCATGCTCACACCGCTGAAGATGATGAACCAACACTAAAGAGACTCAAAGAAGAAACTGATTCTTCAAGTGATGAAGAATATGTCATAATCTAATCACTCACGAGAACTATCTCACATGGAAGCAATGATATGCTTGTAGATAGTGGGGCATCCAAACATATGATGGGGTACAAAGAATCATTCGTGAATCTGTCTGAGCATGAGTCACCTCACAAGGTGAAACTTGGAGATGATTTTCAATACCTTATATAAGGAAGTGGAGAAGCTTCCTACAATCTATACTCTGGGAAATCTTTGAAGATGAAAGATGTGTTATATGTTCCAGGATTGAAGAATAATCTTCTCTCCTTCTCTGCACTATATGCAAAGGGAATAAGAGTTGCATTCGTTGATGGCCAAAAGGAAAGACAATAGATGATGCAATAGTGATTGGAGAGCAAGAGGGAGGCTTGTACAAGTTCAAGAAACAACTTGAACAAGCATTGGTTCATGAATCCATAGAAGCAAGTGAACTATGGCACAGAAGGCTTGCACATGTGGACTGTAGAGCACTACCGATTGAAAGCAAAGCAGTTTTAGGACTTCCAGAAATCCAAAAAAAACATGAAGGAATTTACAAGGGATGTGCGCAAGGAAATAACATAAAGAAGAACCTTCCCCATAGTGAAATCAAAGCAAAAGGAATATTGGATATAATCCACTCAAATGTCTATGGGCCCATGTCATCCAGCTCACTAAGCGGGTACGTATACTATGTTTCCTTTATATATAATTTCTCCAGTAATACTTGGATATATTTCTTGAAAGGGAAAAATGAAGTATTCAACAAGTTCAAGGAATTCAAATCCTTGGTCGAAAATCACACTGAAAGGAAGATCAATACTCCATGATCAGATAATGGTGGAGAATTAACCTCGAAAGAATTCAAGGAACTTTGCAGAGAATATGGGATTAAGAGGGAGTTGATCACTCCATACAATCCTCAATAGAATGGTGTTGCAGAACAAAAGAACAAAACAATAAGGGAAGCAGTGAAAGCAATGCTACATGACTAGGATCTTCCGATGCACTTGTGGAAAGAAGAAGCAAGGACAACTGTGTATCTACATAAACATACTCCTCACTGTGTAATTGACAACAAGACTCGTGAAGAGGATTTATCAGGAGAGAAGCCATAATTCATCCATCTCAGAATATTTGGTTTTCCAGTGTACGTACACAACCCAAAGGAAAAGAGGACCAAACTCAATCCTTCAGGAAGGAAGGGAATATTCATAGAATACAATGACACTTCAAAGGACTGTCGAATATACTTCCCAGGATTTAGGAAGATCAACATCAACAAAGATGTAACATTTGATGAAGAATCAACATACTACAGATTCAGAAAACTACTTATTGGAGAAATCAAAGAACTTGAATGAACCAAAGTCCGAGACACAACAATAGAAGAAACAATTCCAGAAGACCATGAAGATCATGACATGGCATAACCACAAGATCTTGTAGAACAACTTGAAGAGAATAACTCCCACAAGAGAAAACCAACATGGGAACGTGATATAATACAAGATGAAGAAAGGTATGGTGCTCCAGATCGGATGCATAGAGAAAGGAAATTACCTAAACCATACAACAACTATGTGTCCTTGCTATGTGGAATCATTGATAAAGAACCTTCCAACTACAAAGAGGCTACATAAAATAAAGAATGGAAGGATGCCATGATCAAGTATTATCAGTCGATTATGAAGAATGATGTATGAGAGATAGTTCCGAGACCGAAAGGGAAGACTGTCATGATTTCTAAGTGGATCTACAAGATCAAGCATGTTTCATATGATAGCATTGAAAAAAGCAAGGCAAGGTTCATCGCACGTGGATTCTCCTAGAAAGAAGGCATAGACTAAGAGGATACATTTTCACCCATACCGAGATACACTTCCACAAGAAAACATTCTTGAATGGTGTAGTCAAAGAGGAAGTGTATGTGGATCAACCAATGGGATTTTAGACACAAGACAAGAAGAAACATGTGTGCAAATTGAAGAAATCCTTGTACAGATTGAAAAAGGCACCTAGGACATGGTACGAAGGGATGGACAACTTCCTAATGAGCTTAGTATTTACCAAGAGTAAAGAAGATTCCAACCTTTACTTCAAGGTTGAAGGAGGAGTACTGGTGATTCTCCTGCTATATGTTGATGAAATGTTTCTGACATAAGAGGAAAAAATCATTGTAGATGAAAAGAGGAAGCTTTCCATTGAGTTATATATGAAATACCTAGGGACTTATTAGGCATGGAAGTGTGGTAGAGTACGGATGGGATCTTCCTTAGTCAAGGAAAGTATGTAGTAGAGATTCTGAAAATATTCGAAATGATGGACAGCAAGGAAATAGACACACCTATGGCATCGAGCTTGAAGCCACTATGTGATGCTTCATTAGATATAGTTGATGACACAATGTATTGTCAGATGATTGGTTGATTTATGTACCTAAAAAATACAAGAATAGACATATGCTTTGTTGTGGACACCCTAAGCCAGTTCCTGAGGGATCCTATACATGTTCACCTGATAGCTACAAAGCATGTATTGAGGTACCTGAAGAGTACAATTGATTATGGACTCAAGTATGATTTGAATCAAAATATTAACCTACATAGTTATGTTGACTCGGATCAGGAAGACAATGCCACGAATAGGAAGAGAACTTCATGATGTTGCTTTAATTTGGGATCTGGTATGATCTCCTGGTTTAACAGAAATCATTAGAGGAAATTTGGGGTCTAAAATGGGCCTTATAAGAAAATGCACCNTGAGTTGGAATTCAAGAACCAATAGAATTTCAATAAAATGAGTCAACCATAATGGTTGAATTGACATATTTGTCATAAAAGAAAACTACTTTTTTTTTTTCGTATTTTCGACATATCTCCCTGTGTTTTTACTCAAATTATGGGCGGGAGAGCTCATTGGATGTGGAATTTAATTCCACATCCAATGAATGCCCACATTGCATACTTTTGACAGACCCTGCTACTCCAAAAACAATAAATACCTAAAAAAAAACATGATGATGATGTCATCATCACATTTTTTCAGGTATTTATTGTTTTTGGGGTAGTGGGGTCTGTCAAAAGTATGTAGTGTGGGTACTCGTTGGATGTGGAATTGAATTACGCATCCCATGAGCTCTCCCTCTCGGAATTTGAATAAAGACACAGGGAGATATGTCAAAAATACAAACAAAAAAAGTAGTTTTTTTCATTCTTCCTCCAAAATTAATAACTATTATTTTATTATTTTGGCTATTATTTTATAATTTTAACTATTATTTTATTATTTTCCTTAGGAGGCCCATTTTAGACCTCAAATTTCCTCTAATGAAGTCCTCCGTAGCACTGGGTACATTCGAGGAAAAGTATGTTGCATATTGTTCGGCCAGTTGTGTGGTAGTATGGCTTCAAAAGCTACTATCTTGTTTGTTTGATCTCAAGTTAAAGGATACTTATATATTTTGTGACAACCAGAGTTGCGTGAATTTTTCAGAGAACCTGGTGTTCCATGACAATTCGAAGCACATTAAGATAGAGTATCACTCTATCCAGGATATGGTGCAGAGAATAGTAGTGAAGCTTTAGTACACAGCGACGAACGAGAAGATAGTCGATGTATTGACCAAGCCGCCAGATAGGGTGAAGTGCAAGTGCTTCAAAGAGAGACTTGGTGTTATATAGATCAAGGTCCCTAGAAATAGGGAGTGATGAGTTCTTGCGTAGTAGTAGACACAATTTGTTCTCAGATGTAGTCATTCTTGGCATGCTCCCATGCTAGAGATGACGAGAATATCATAAGACACAGATGCACTAGAACGAGATCTCACTTGGGAAGGAATATAGGTTGTCCTAGGATGTAATGAGTCCTGGAGTGGTATGCAAGTTGTCACAGGAGGTAATCAGTCTTGTCAGGTAGTCCTTGAATGTAAATAGTCCTGGCGTAATATGTAGGTTATCCCTGGATGTAATGAGTCCTGGAAGATCGTCCTTGGATGTAATCAATCCAAGCGTGTTACGAAGGTTATCCTTGGATTTAATGAGTCCTTGAGGTTGTCCTTGGAGGTAATGAGTCCTTGAGGTTGTCCTTGGATGTAATGAGTCTTGGAGTGGTACACATGTTGTCCTTGGATGTAATTAGTCCTTATGTGTTCCCATGTTGGAGATCATGAGAGGTCACAAGGAACACAGTGTCTTCCTATGAAATTAGTGGTAGACACAGGTCTTCGTTGAGACGTAATGAATCATGTCATGCTCCTATGTTGGTAGAACGTGGGTTGACCATGAAGATACATAATTCACTTTTTGTGCTCATAGGAGATTCTCGCATAGTAGTAGGCGTAGGTCCTCTTTGAGGACCTAGCATGCTCCTATGTTGGTAGAACGCAGGTGGTTTGTGGTATGCACCTAGGCTATGATCTATGTGCGATGATGAGATGATACATATATGACACGATGATGGTAGGAGATGCAGGTGATTGTAGTGGAAATGAAATGTATGATTTTGGTCTGTATCTATGCGATGACTTGCTCATGGATGTGATGAAGACCTAGATGAGGACTAGGTATACACCCAACATGAAACAAGGTCAAGTCTTTGGAAACTTCCTATGACAGATAGATTCAATAGATGTCACTATTCAATGATCGACATGATGAGGAATATGGCATCAACAACGATGATTATTCTGAAATGATGATGTAACCAGATGTGTTGATGACTGTGGTGAGAGAATACCTTCCTAGTTAAGAGGGAGTGTTGTTGTATTTGTAAATTTGAAATATATTATGATGTATATTATCATTGTATATTGTTGTACCCACATTGGAGATGGGTTTCCCTCCATTCGGTATGTTATTATTGTATATGGTAATTGAGATAAACCCTCCGTTGTAAGTCAGGGAAATAGTCCCAAGTTGAATATAATAAAACATATTTTTGATTCCCCCTAGGTGAATTCATCCCTACTAGGGTAAGAGGTCGACCGAGTCAAGTCTTAGGTTAGTCATTTGATGTGTATAAATAGGGAGGCATCCTACCTCATTTATACACACACTCACTCACTCAAGTTTGCATGAGGAGAGAGAGAGTTGTAGAAGAATTCTTATTCTTGGGTTTTTCCATCTTGTGATATTATCTTAGTGACGGAACTATTCTTAGGAAGTTTGCAGGGTTTTCTCCCTTATGGTTTCCCCGAGGAAAATATTTGTGTCTTGTGTACATGCTCTATATTATGCATCTTTTTGTGCTTGAAATTATTTCATATAAATATCTTAATCAATTTGAATAAGATTAGAAAAACTAACACATACACCATGCACCAATGCCTTGGAAAGTGGGCATACATCCTAGCCAACTTTCAAGGTCGTATTTTCAGCAACCCCCGCAATGGGTTGTATCTAATGAGGTTATACCCTTAGGATGAACAGACCCATTGTTCGTTGTGTATAGTTTTTATTTTTGTTGTTTTACACCTTTTCCATAGCAAGACTTATAGTTTGATTCTTTGGTTGATATCCGATGGATCTTGTTCCCTCCATTCATATCAGTTTCATTGATGACATAAGTAGGTGGTCCCCGAATCTCTCCTCTGTCACATGGGTCATATACTCCCATTTACATGAGATGATTCATCTCGATGGAGTGTGTTTCGATGCATTAACCAATAACTAGGATTATTATGATGTAGTGATCGATCTTTTGACCATCACCCTCCATTTGGGTATCCTTCACTTCAGTTTTTTCTTAGACTCTAAGTTGTTTGTCGCCTAGTTGAATAACCAGTATCTGGTACGTGATCCATCCCTCTTTATAAATCTCCTACACACTAAACCTTATAAAATTGTTTATTTTTTATTTGTAAATAAGATAAGATCCTTACTATTAATTCAAGAGCCTTACTATTAATTCAAAAAAACATATATATAGCATTCAAAGATATAAAACAAAACCTTCCTCCCAAGAGGATACACTAGACTATAAAAAATTGCTTGAAGTCCTAGACTATTCACAAATTTTTTGATGACATGGTCTATATATCCCCTAAGATGCCTAAGCCCATCAACCTCCTTGATATCATCTGTGTTACATTTTACAAAATTAACAAAAATTTCAACAATGGAAAACAATGTATTGCTTAAAAAAACATGGTCATGCTTCTCCATGAGCAACGTCATCATCTATGATGATAGGAGTGTCGTTGGAGATGCCAAGAGTGATTGAGGGATGAGCCTTCTTTGCACACAAATATTTTTCCATGATAACCATCTTCCTGGCCATGAGCTTGTTCAACCTCATTTGGTCATCATCCAACGTAGATTCTTCATTAAATCTACCTCAACAAGGTATTCCTCACTCAGCAGTTTGTGGGTGATTGTTTTGAGTAAGTGTCTTGAAAACAAATTGGCGACCATGCTTGGGATGACATTCTTATTGGTGAGCCCCTTCCCAACATGATGTCTAGAAGTCGGTAGTTAGGATGATACCCATTAACAAGTTTTTTCCAAACATGATGTCCAGAGGTTTGGATATTCCCCCCTCCATAAAGATCAGAGGATGATGATTTAAAATC
This sequence comes from Pseudotsuga menziesii, assembly GCA_001517045.1. Taxonomy (NCBI): domain Eukaryota; kingdom Viridiplantae; phylum Streptophyta; class Pinopsida; order Pinales; family Pinaceae; genus Pseudotsuga; species Pseudotsuga menziesii. The sequence continues at coordinate 112,437 of LPNX010682331.1, read as the reverse complement.
AGTATGAAAATATGGAGATATTCCCCCCAAGATTGGTTTTTTTCACTTACTCTTTTTCTTCACAAGATTAACCTTCTGGTTACTAATGGGAAACGTTTCTCTAGAAACAGACAAAAAACAAAATTTTAATGGGAAATTAAATGGGACATGCGGATGAAAAGAAGGTTCAAGTGCTAAGTCCAATGTAAGACTTGACTTAATAGGTGGGGAGTTTGTTTCATTTTTTAATGAGCTCAACACAGAAAGCTAACCATGCTCGTAATGACCTATTTCATTTTTTAAAGAGCTTGACACATAAAGGGAACTATGCACATGGTGACCCTTTTAATTTTTACAAAATGTTGAAAAAGAAAATAAATATGCTTGAGGTAGCCCATTTCATTTTTTAATGAGCTTGAAAGGGAATAAAACTATGCTCAAGGTCAGTTTTATTTTTTAACAAGCTTGATACCAGAAATAAAATATGCTCAAGGTCGGTTTTATTTTTTAACAAGCTTGAAACCAAAAATAAAGTATGCTCAAGGTCGGTTCTTACTCAACATGATGATGAGAAGTTGTTGTACATAAGAAGTTAGTGGCTTAAATCCAGTATGATGTTTAAATAATGGATACATGCCCCATAAGATTCCTGGTAATTGAGAAGAAGCTAACTAGAAGACATGGCTATCAAAGGGGGGGGACCACTAGAACATGTGGTACATTCAAGGAATTCTGGTGACTAACAGTCATACAATGATCAGGTGTAACAAGGGAAAGCTAATCAATGGTCAGAATATTCCCATCACAGGGGAAATGCATCACTCTAAATATTTTGGACACTATAACTTTCATGGTGTAAACATAATCTCTTCCAAGGAACAAATTAAAATCTAAGGGACCTTGGACTACCATAACATCGATGCAAATAGTTTTCCCTCCTAAGGTAATAGGAAAGTGAGGAAGGATCCCTAAATATGCAGTAGATCTTCTATTAAAATACAGTATCTGGTTGGTGGCTGGAACAAGATGAGGAGAACCTATAGCTTTCTAAGCAGTTGAGGATAAAATACTAAAAGAATCCCCTTCATCAACAATAGTGCGAAGTATATTCCTAGCGGTAAATCACACATATATATGGAATGTAATACTCGAATGAATACGATATTCAGTTAGACTACTCTAATCAAAGGAAATAACCTTAGTACTTTGAGATGGTTCTATTGAAACAAACCGAAGTTCCCCTTACCTAGAACAATCTGAACTAACTATGAAAACTTCAGGAATTTTGATTGCACTCTCAACTGGAAGAGAGGGATGAGACGGAGATTAAGGAAGTTTAAGAAGAAGAAAAACAAACAATAAGAAAACTAAAAATAGGAAAGAAACCAAATCTCAACCAACTACTCCTCAGAGTGCTGAGAGTGTTGATCTACCCACAAAAACACCTCGTAATCCCAAGTTCCCTTATAGGATTTGCAAGGGTGACCATGTTCTTAAGGATTGTCATGGCATGTCCCAAGTTTAAAAAGTGTGGTCTAAGGCCTCCCAACAACCCATATCATTAGCCTTTGGTCATCATACTGATGATACCCCATCAAACAATGATTATTTGGTTAAGAGTAGAAAAGGAAAAGTAAAAAATTATTGCTTGTTATGTAAGGACATGCACCTTACTTACCTTTGTCCTCGCATGGATGAAGCTTCAAAGTTGTTGGAAGATATTATTGTTCTTAAAGAACTAATTTCAATAGGTTACTGTATGTTGTACCTTGACCTCCCATTGGTTCATAAAGTGGTCAATCTAGTTGCATCCTCGGTCGATCCCACTCTTTCTTTAGAGAATGAAGAACAAGTAGTTCATCCCACTCTTATTTTGGAGAGTGAAGTTAAATAGGTCGATTCGATGTCGTTTCCAGCTGATCCCACTCTTTCATTTGAGAGTGTTACGACTGAAGTAGCCACTTTGGCACAATCTTCATCTCATCCCTCTCTTCCAATTGAGAGTTAAATGTAAACTTCCAAAGTTTTCGTAGTCAATTTAGATGGTTCTAGGAAAGGGGAAATTATGTTTGTTTCAATAGAACCCTCTCTAAGTACTGAGGTTATTTCCTTTCATTGGAGTAGTCTAACATAATCTCATTTAATTCATTCAAGTGTTCCTTTCAAGATATCTGTGCGAGTTACCGCTAGGAATATACTTTTCACTATTGTTGATGAAGGGGATTTTGTTAGTATTTTATCCTCAACTGCTTGGAAAGATATAGGTTCTCCTCAGCTTGTGCCAGAAACCAATCAAATTTTGGCTTTTAATAGAATACCACTGCATCTTTAGGGATCCTCCCTCACTTCCCTATTACCATAGGAGGGAAAACTATCTGCAATGGTGTTATGTTATTCCAAGGTCCATTAGATTTTAATCTTCTTCTTAGACGAGATTATGTTTACACCATGAAAGTTGTAGTTTCCACACTCTTTAGAGTGATGCATTTTCCCCATGATGGGAAGATTGTGACCATTGATCAACTTTGCTTTGTTACACTTTATCATTGTATGACTTCTAGTCACTAGACTTCCCTGAATGTACTGCATGTTCTAGTGGTTCCTCCCCCTTTGACAACCATGTATTCTAGTTAGCTTCTTCCCATTATGGAGAATCTTGCGGGGCATGTCTCTAGTCTGTATACATCATTTTGGAGTTAAGCCTCTAACTTATTATGTACGACAACTTACCAACCTATGGACATCATGTTGAGTAAGAACTGACCTTAAGCATAGTTTATTTCTGGTTTCAAGCTCCTTAAAAAATAAAATCGACATTGAACATAGTTTATTTCTGGTTTCAAGCTCGTTGAAAAATAAAATCGACCTTGAGCATAGTTTTATTCCCTTCCAATCTCATTAAAAAATGAAATTTTTTACCTCAAGCATAGTTATTTTATGTTTCAAGCTTGTGTAAAAATGGAACATGTCACCATGAGCATAGTTATGTTTCTATGTCAAGCTCGTTAAAAAATGAAATAGGTCATTACGAGCATGGTTCTCTTTCTTTGTCAATCTCATTAAAAAATGAAATAGACCCCCCACCTATTAAGTCGATTCTTCCACCGGACTTAACGCTTGAAACTTCTTTTCATTCACATGTCCCATTTAATTTTTCTTTTTCCTCCATTTCTGGCGAACATTTTCCCATTAGTAACTGGAAGGTTAATCCTATGCATAAAAAGAGTAGGTGAATGAAACGAAGCTTGGGGGGCATATTTCCATTTTTTCAGACTGGTTTTAAATCATCAAACTCTAATCTTTATGACGGGGGCAAGATTCAAACCCCTGGACATCGTGCTTGGGAAAAACTTGTTAATGGGTATCATCATAAGTACTGACTTGTGGATATCATGTTGGGAAGGGGCAAACCAATAGGAATCATACAAAGCAGTTTCTCTCAATTTTAAGCTCTTTAAAAAATGAAACTCAGATTTGAGCATAGTTCATGTTCTGTTGTAAGCTTGTTAAAAAATGAAGTCGATCCTTTGAGATTACTTTTTCATTCTCATGCTCTGGTTAAAACATGAAAAATAATTTGAGCTTACTTTATTGCTTTTTTGTTTTGTTTTGAATTCAAACATGCAAAATGTTCTGAGTGATTTTAATACCATAGTCATGCTCATTAAAAACCAAGTAAAAAGGTATCAAGTACACTTTTATCACTTTTCTGGGCTCGTTAAAGATGGTTACGAAAAAGGAAGCCCATGGAGTTGTATTTAAGCTCTTTTCAGACTCTCTAAATAGGAAAATATTTCCAAGAAAACTTGTTCCTTTCACACTTGTAAAAGTATTAGAAATTTCGTCTATTGAGTGATAGTATACCCCTTTTTCATACCGTTTATATTAATTACGAAAAATGTATACTCTAGTTAATCATAACTAGAAGAGTTCTCCTAGGTATTATTTTATACTTTTTCAAACTTAGGGGAATAAATTGATGAAAACGTTCATCTTGGGGTCTTCTTTAATCTTTTCAGAGTCTCTAAACATTAAAAACCATCGAGTTTTGTTTCTCTGGACTCGTAAAATTACACATTGAAAGGCTATTTTGGGATCAGCAATCTCCTTTATGAGTTTCATAAAACATGTGAGATTGGATTCATCCATGATGAGCTACATTGAGTGTTTCTTACCCTCCTCCATCTCATTAAAAATCAAAGAGGCACTCATCCATCATGATGGGGAAATTAAGGGAATGGGAAGATATATTTAATCTGTATTAATGAGATATTAGAGTGACCCTTGAACATGGTACCTGTCTGTATCCTAGTCAAACAGCTGGGTATTCCTCTTTTCCTTGAGTCATACCAATTCCATGAGTCATCTTATTCCTTTGGGTCATTCAAAGAATTCCTCAGTCATTTGTTTCATTATGTCTTGGTCTGTGACTCGTTAATTCAATGCTGCCAAGTCACTTTCTGTGTCATTATATGTTCAAGGAAATTCTTTTGTTGGAATCAACCTTTGCAGTCATCAATCCTTATATTGCATCAACCATCCCTGAAATAGTCTCTTGTGTTCATCATTACACCTTTATGTCAGTTAAAACTCATTTGATCTGTCATCTTACATCACTTTACTGTGTTGGTTTCATGTCAATGACGTGGGATAAATTATAGCCCTCCTTTGACGAGTTTGTTCATGTTGATATCAACACATCATTTATATATTGGACTCAGAAACTAGTCAGTAGCTTGGAACTTGTATGCCTCATTGGCATGTTTCCTCACTTTAGACAATAGGTTTACATCATTGACCTCTTATCTATTTATTTTGTGTATGTTTGAATCCTTCTCGTTTATTCACATTAATTGGAATTTACTAGGATACCTTGGGGATCATTATCATCATTAGTTATTTCCCTTGAACTTGTTAACGATTTACATTATTGACCAGTAATCAAGTGTTTTCTGCCATGTTTGACTTCAAATCCTTTATTCACATGGATAGAATCGTATCATTGTGAGTTTGGGTCGAATACCCTGGGAATCATGTACTTTACCTAGGTTGCGATGGAGATTTTTTGATGTACTATCACAAAGATCCACTTTGTATTGGTCATGGTTATGTTCTTATATATTGATGGATCTACTTTGTATTTTCATAGCCATGATTTTTCCACAATTATTAAGGTACGGATCCACATTTTATGTAAGTGGTCATATCCTTATTCAATACTTTGATATATATACAATGTATTAGTCTCAAGCCACGTTGTGAGTCATTGGGATCATAAATTATTGTACTGTAAGAAACTCCTTATTTATTGTTTACAGGTTTCCAACCGATCGTTCCTTGCCTCGATCCTTTATCCTTTATCCACCAAATTATTTCACCTATCCCATTGCTCTAGATTCATACTTTGGGGGGACATCTGTTAAACTTAATTTTCGTCCTCACGATGATAACGAACCATGTACACCAATTCCTTTCCTTGATTCCTAAATTGCTTGGCCAAAACTCTTTGGAAGATGATTTCTAAGGTTTCTTCCCTTTGAAAAAACCTCGTTTTGAGAGGGTGATACTATTTTCTCTCTAACAAGGGGCGTCAGCCCCATTAACACACTTTGCATCACTATAGGGTGTGTCACTGACACACTTTTCTTGTGTATAGGGTGCTCTGGTGCCTACACGAAAGGAAGAAATAAAAGTTTCAAGAAGTATCTTGAAGAAGACCCTTGTGGAGGTTTATCCCTTCCATTTAGGGTGGATCTCACTCGCCTCCCAACTTAGTAGGATCCCACCTCATCTTTCTCTCTTAATCGTCTCCTCCCTTTCTCATCCCTTTTGTCCTATAAATGAGATCTCACCCTCATGGGATAGGGGAGCTAGGAGGATAATAGCCAAATGCTGGAGAAATTAGGCCATAGGTATGATATTTAATAGTTTATTTATTGAGGCAAGGCTATGTTGGAAGGAATCTTCAACACCAAGTCTCTCTATGGTTGTAATTCTTTCCTCTTTTATGTTAGTACATTATTGTCTTCCTTACCCATAAATGATGTGTAATTTCATTTACAACAATTATCCTTGGTCAATTGCTTAGATATATCATATTATCTTGTGTTTCCAATTTTTTCTTGTTTCCTTTGAACCTTTTGCATATTATCTCTTCATTAGTAGGATTGCGAAAGTCTCAAGCCAACGAGGCTAATCTTTGGAAAGAGGTACATATTCTTTACATTCAAGTAATTTGATAAATTTAGGGAAAGGTCTGCATTTATGTTCTATTTTGTTCTAGATCCAAACCATTTGGACTAGAGAGCTTTGTCTTTGTCCGCATTGATAAAGTGTCTTGAAACAAAATTACAATTGTACAATTACAATTTTAAAAATTACTAATTAAGCTTACGAATTACAAATTATATCACTTGCTATGTCAACTACAACAAAAATATATATAAATTCTTGTAGGACTTGGAGAACATTATAAATTGGTGTAGGTAATTGTAGAAACAACTCCTATGGTGTCTAGATCAAGTTTGAAAGAAAATATATCAACTACATTGAAGCAGGTAAACTAAATTAAGTCATTCATTAATACCTTGGAAAAGGGTATTGGACGAATGTGAAGATAACTAATAATGTATGTAATAGAATTCATGATAAATTTTAGATAATCTATTGGATTATACTTAGCACATGAAGTTTCCAAAACATATTTTCGATACAAAGATGATGCATTCGAGAAGTAATTGCATTTAGAAAATTATATAAATTTAACTCTGCATAAAGAGAAAGGGTTTTTTCTTTAACAATTAAATTGTAATTTATAGAAGTAATGAGGAAAACCCATTTTTTGCTAAGTTGTTTAATAAGAAACTATGGTTATAATGATGTATTTTATATTAAATTTTTCTATGGCTTATTACCATTGAAATTTTTAGAACAATGCTTCTTAGTGTGGAATTTTCTCTAAATTATCATGCACTCTTGTTTTTGTTTATCCCTCGATATTTTACTATCTACATAGTATATGGAACTATAGAGACTTTCTCTGTTATAGAGTATTATTAATTAAAAACTTTTGGTTATTTTCTTTTTAACATTAATTACTTATGAAGGAAAAATATGAGTAGGATAAAACTAATCATATGAGTAACATTAATTACTTTGTGGTTTTGATCATTTCTTTGGTTCTATGGGTTTATTGAATTTAGTTAGTTCTTTCGTTGAATTTTGGATCAATCAATTTTAAGAAATCTTTAGTTTTAATAAAATGGAATCTAATCAAGTAGAGTTTGGAACTGGTGTTACTTAAAAAAAACGCATTCATACATAGAATCAAACAATTAATTTACTAAGACAACCCCAAAATTATAACAAAATTAAACACTAGGTCATTGACTCAATTATACATCTATTAAATGAATTAGGAATTACCAAATAAGAATTAAGAGGGGACAATCATTGTTTAAAAGGTGTCACATCATTGATACCATTGATGTCATGCTATATCGAAACAATTAGATTACCAAATCATACAAATAATTGCAAAAGAAGCTAGCATTCCATGTAGGTCAACCTCAAAAGTGGCATGTGTAGTTTATTCTTCTGGCCAATAGGTTTTAAGAATGCAAGTTTCCAAAATACAATCATGGTAAACTTCTGCCATCTTCCATCTCTTTTCTTTACTTCTCTTCACCTTGATTTTTGTGAGATGTAATCGAGATTCCTCCACCAAATGACTATACTGACAAGATATGTATCCAATAATAAAATATCTGTAAAAAATATAATTTTCCCTTTTTTCACTATTTCAAAAAATTTACTATTATAACCAAGTCTCCAATTTGGTACATGAATTCTCCATCGTGATAGTGTCGCACCAACCTAGTTTTAATTTGTGTACACTACACAAAATAATATGCCACGTTCTCTTCATTTCCTGGGGTTGCAGTGACAACAAAAAACCACTTGCAAAAAACAATACATATGTTAATCAAATGCATATAGTACATTTGTACAACTTTGGAAGTTTGAACATTCAATTGAAGATTCGAAATAAAAAATGGAATATATAATGACTTCCCATTAATGAAGTTGCATACCTTCCCTAACCATGTCAGAAACTCAATCATGATCTAACAATACCACATCCTCTTTAGTGTGCATCTCTTGCCATGTCAAAATTGGATGTGAACCCTTCAGCTTAGGAGGGACACATTTCCATTGTTTTACAATTCCAACATTTTCACACTCATCAAGCTCGCATCCATCTGCATCAATGAAAAACTCTCTAAAGAACACATAATTTCTTGTTTCAATGGAAAATATGTCACCCATGCCTTTACTCCAAATGGAGTGTAATTCCCCTATGCTAGGTATAGTCTCACAATACCAAGGCATGGATCTAGTCCGATCAGCATGGGAAACATTCCAAAAGAAGTTGCATAGAGGTAAATATCAAATACATAAATTTTCAACTGAGTCGATTCAAAGTACATTAAAATGTGAGTTTCAATTCCACGTTGTAGTCTCTTACTTGGGAATTGGCCTTTATTTTTCATGTCCTAAATGCATTGTGCACAAACAAACTACTTCTGGATATGATTTAAGTCAGGTTGCACCATGACACATATGGTACCTCCTAATTGTTATTTTCACACAAGCACATGCACCATCATGCTCTCTCTTTCCTTATCTTGTTTAAAACAATCTCCAAGTATGTAAACTCTTGCTTCTTTATGAAGATAACTCAAATGGTAAAAAGAGTGTGTTGATTTGAACTTCCCTACAAACCCATCCTACCAAATCTCTTGTTCTGTAAATGATACCCCATTCTTTCTGAATGGATCATAAGTAAAACCAAATCAATGTTGAAAGAACAATGTGTCATGCTCATGGTCATCACTGATATAGAATGACACTTGTCAATTGCATTGAGTGACTAAAGAATGCTACACATACCATTAATACTCACATGATCATCTTTTTTGAATACATCTACGAATATAGACACTAGTCAAAGGGATAGTACTCACTTTGTATCTAATTATGAGGAGCAATGTGTAGTTCTTAGAAAAATCTACCACTGATAAGATTGTGCCAAGATTGAATACCTCACAAGAATTATTGAATTAAAAAGATTTCCACCTGGACCTATGAGTGTGTTTGATGTATTTATAAATATGATTTTGAAACTTCTCCATGAATTCTAGAATAAGATTTTTTCCTCAAGGAAGTCGATCCTCTTAGATGGAGCAATTGAAGAAGACATTGCATTCATGGTAACATACGAATATTTCTTCCATGTAATTGTGATATATGACAATCCAATTGTGTTGGATCGATGGGGAAATTCCTATGGAAGAATGCCAAGATATCGTGCATGCAGGGAATCTTATTCAACCTAGAAATCTTTTACTAAAAAACAAATCCTCAAGATTCCTTTTAAACGGTGTCACAGAAACAAAATCTCGCACCACAGGAGGAGATAGTTCACCCTACCAATTCCTTTTGCAAAAATATACAAATGTGTCATAATTTAGTTAGAATTCAACATGGTATTGAAAATTATAACAATCATGAATTTTGTTCATCCTAATATACCATGGTTTCAGTTTATCAAACATGCTAATTGATATCTCAACACCAAGATTGGTTTCCTGAAATTCTTCAAATAATGCCACTCTTGTCATCTCCATAACATTTTTGAAATGCCCAAGATAAATGACTCTGTATAAGCATTGTCCCAAGACATGTTTTTGATCTAGTATAGCATGAGAATGATATCTCAAAACTCTACCAACTTCTCTCTAATGTCGTTAGAAATCCTATCTTGATAGGCATGCAAATAAGATCCAGATAAGAAGCTTCATCATTTTCATCTATCCAAACCCTAAATTTAGTATATTTGTGCAAGGTTCATCTTGAAACATGGAGTAATTTTGACATTGTTACCACCATTCAACTTCTTCAGGTTCTCTATGCAACAACAAGAATTGTAATTTCCCTATGAGCAACTTGTATATCTCCTTTTCTTGATTTTTGAAATGACAATAATAAATTCGTCACATTTTATATCACAACATCATGTGCCTTTTTACTTTTAACATCTTGAAAACCCAACAAATTTGTGGCATGTTTCATTTTTTATGGTTTATCAATACATATAGGATTTAAGCCTATGTAATCACCTCGTGTTGTTTAAAATATGACTTAATTATGTTACTAACATGATCTCTAACTGTAAGAATATGGGTAAAATTCCCAAACTCTTCTTGTGTGACAACATTCAAACCATTAAACAATTTCTACCCCTTGCAAACCCACTATAGCTCTCAATTATTATTGAAATGTGAAGGGAATAGGGTCCAATGACAGTTGATCAAAATGTATCCCTACATAGTCCAATTGAAACTTTGAGAATTCAACTATGACAAAATAAGGGACTTTTGTTCAAATGAAGAAAAAAATGCAATCAGAGAAAGAAACCTATCGAAGGTAGAATCTCCAAACAAGGAACACACTTGAAATACGTGTCAATATAATTTGGTTTCCAATTAAGTTTCAATATAATGTGCAAGAAATAATGTTGAGTACATAACGCATTCACAACATAAAATGTAAATAGGTCCCTATGTCGTAACATATTTCCACCGAAATTGTATTTGGACATGCCAAAGGCTTTTGTGCCAACGGTTGTGAACCCAATAAAGACTACCAGTGAAGGTAAAAAAGGAGAAGTTATAACGAGGGGCACTGAGCGAGGTATCGACATCCAAAAAATTCTAATCCAGGTACTGTTGACCTGCCGTGATGGTCACCTATATCGTAGATATCCTATGTTTTGGCATCTAACAACCTCCATCAAGTGGGAAAAGAAGTTATCCATTGAACATCATTGTGTCGTGTTTTTTAAACAGGTGGTGGGTAGCTCCTCTAAGATAAAAAAAACCATGTTAGCTTAGGTTTAACCTCCTCTTGGCATGACACCTATTTCCTCGGGAATTCAATTCCACTTGATGATGAAGGTTTTTAAGAATATCCCTATAGAAAAAAATTATATTTCATATGAGAAATGATTGATGGGAATTATTTGGATGCCTAACCCAAGAATCCTACCTTATGCAAACAAACTATTTTGTGCCCTCCTATGGAGAAATTATGTGGTTGGATTAAGTTGTTTTGGTTGATTCTTTAAGGGATTTCTTCACTTAGTTGAGTGATAAGGGGAAATCATTACTATAAAATAATCCATTTAATAATAAATATTCTACATTTTAAATAATAACTAAAATTATGAAATTAAAACATTTCAAAAGAGTGACTAAGAAGATTTCTACTCAAATGATAGAAAGCATGGTATTTACAAAGTTTGAAAGAAAAAAATCGTATCTAAGCATCACTCATGTGACTCCATTATATCAAGCATTATAAAACCATACAATTTCACCTGTAAATATCATAACATCTATGTGCTTTTTCATTTACTTTGTCTACTTCATCTTTGCAAATGATTTGATCTACCTTAGACCTACAATCACTTTTCCCCAATGCCTTCACAAGTATTTACATTGTGCTACTTTTAATCGTAATAACTATTGTTCCATGTTGAAAATTTTGTAACAACATTTGGACAAATTAGATAATTTAAAATGACTTCAATCCGAATCCATGAAATTCAATAACATTTTTTTACAGAGGCTATTGATATGATTTCTAAGCATTGAAATATTTTTGTACAACAAATCATTATAAAAATGGCATAATCATGTATTTTATTATCATAATTTTTTTACCTAAAATTAAATATAATTCATTTATAAAACATTGATAATAATATAAGAAAAACAATCCCTATTTTATCAAGAAAAGTGTAACCTAGAGCCATTTATTCACCCTTCGTAATTTTGGAAAGCTTTTGCTTCCCATTAACTCAAACATCACTTCATAATTTTGGAATGCTTATGCTTAAAATCATCTCAATGAATAATAATAAGTTGATAGATTTTTAATTAATTTCTCGCATTCTAAAACTTTGTATATGATTACTCCAACTTGATTAATTAGTTATTTCATGAATTGATTTCATTACTATGTTTTAACTTCTTAAATATTTATAAACATCTACATATGATTTCATTACATTAAATATCCTTTAACTTTTTGAATAATTATAAGAACTCAAATATATTAAAATTTATGTGTTTTTATATTTTGTATTATAATTCTAAATATATATATATATATATATATATGAGATTATAGGTTTATGTTATAGAATTAAATTATGCATATTATAATAAACTGAATATTAAATTTTTGATAAAATATTCTTCTTTTTATCTTTTTTTTTTCCTATTTTGTAAATGATTTTTATTGTAAAATTTAGGGTTGTGTTTTATACTATATTTAATGTATATTATTTGTGTTCAAAATATATTGGAACACACATAATATACATTAAATATAGTATAAAACACAACCCTAAATTTTACAATAAAAATCATTTACAAAATAACTCTTTTTATATTAAAATAACCTCCTCCCTCTAATACAAATTCACAATAATATCTATACTTACTCAAATCATATGCATTCACAATAATATCTATACTTACTCATATACACATATTCTTACTTATTGAATATGTAGTTTCTCTATTATGTCAACCCTATATAAGCATTCATCGTAGGGCCTTATGCTTAAATACCTATTTTATCATCTTACTATGTTAAATATGTGTCTTGACTTTTTACTTTGTATTGTCATGTACCTTTTCTTTTATACTTGAATTTTGTCAACTCCCAATTTGAACGAAAGGTTTATAACATATTTATTATAAACTATTAGAGTTAATAAAGAGATTGTGTTCTATATTTTGTCAAATGTATATTAATAGTGCACCAACTACAAAGTTATGTATTGTTGAGTAATAGAACTATAGTTAAATTACTCAATCAATTATTTTTATAGAAAATATTCATATGATTCCTTTATTTATATACCATCACATGCTTGGTTTCATTTTAGGCTATATAGTTTTGCAATCATTTTATTTTAAATTTATTAACTAATTTTTTCTTTAATATTTAAGTATAATTTCACATTTTGTTTCAACATCCATCACAAGGAAGTAATACAATACCTCGTGATTTATCATTTTAGGTGTGAAATTTCATGCTAATTACCTCAAGATGTAAGGATGAATCATGGACATAAAGAAACATTTGCAAACAATTCTAACTTATTATTTTTTTACGTACATATTTGAATTTGAGTTGTTCAAGAGTGTTTATTGCTATGAATATGCTTGCAATGTGGTTTTATATGTAAATTCCACTATGATATTTGACCATGTTAAATATCACATGGAAAATTTGAGAACACAAATTTTTTCTATAGATTGATATTAGTTACACTAGCATGCACTAATGTTCTCAAATAACACCAAATGCAGGCATGGAGATTTCACTACACTATTTAGTATATGAAAATTACATGTCAATATAAAATTAGTAATTTAAATTTATAACTGTGTGTGTGTGTTGAAAATCCAATGACTAGTAACTAATCAACATAATGAATGTAAGAATGGGTAAGAAATCAAAAAAATAGCATTTAAAGAATGAGGTAATAATTACCAATATTGTCTTCAATCGGAGTTGGATGTACCGAAGGTTGACTTCCATATTTGTATTGTTGTTCTATCAATGTTGCTCATCGTCGCCTCATCTTTTCTTTGGTCATTTCTTGTATTCCATCTTCATTAATTTGATCGTGATTATATTTCCTACTTCCACATTTCTTGTTTCCCATGTTTATTGGTGAATGACAAAAACAAAATCCATTTTATTTTGAATAATATATATCTCTATGTAGCAATCGAACAATTAAGAGGCTTGTAATGGTACTAAAATGAATTGTAACTTATGTTTTTTTGTTTTATGTAATTGGTTTGGTTGTTCGATTTATTAATTGAAAGGTTGATGTTAGGTAATTTACGTTATTTTGAAGAGGTAAGAAAATGCAAAGAAATCCATGCAAAATGTAGATCAATCTAACTTTTAAAAAGGTCGATCAAACTATTATCCTACCACATATAAAACCTCGATTGAGGTATCTAAAAATCCACATAAAACCACCGTTGAGGGTTTTTAAGGCCTCGGTCGAGCTAATATCTCAATCAAGGGCATTAAAAATTGGCCCTTAGCCCCTTTTTCATATATTTATTTTTACTAGCTTGTTTTCTAGGCTAAACCCTACCATTAACTGCACCTTACGAGGTGGACTTAATGCCAGTGGATTCATCAATGATTAATCTATCCACTGATATATAATTTACATGTTTTTGAGTTCCCATGAAATTTTTTAATTTTCTGTCAAAAGTTAGACTTAAAAACCTTGTCCACAACTTCAAAACATCTCAAAGAAAAATCAACAACATAAAAAGTACATAACCATAAAATTTTAAAAATTATATACACCCCACATCAACATGTCCTCTTAAAAAGGATATTTTTGGTTTTTCAATTTTTGTAAGAAGTTAAAAAAGTGTTGACGTGCACACAAATATGTACAAAATGGGATTCAATTTTTCAATGGTCAGTTTCAAAAATTAATAAAAAATATAATTCCCCAAAGTAAATTGAAAATTAAATATGTAAGGCTTAGTGCATTCTATGTAAATTAAGTTCATATATTTATTTTAAAAAGTATGCATTTATCATTAAATTATTTTACATGCACACAAACCACTTGTTAACTTTTCCTTAAATTTGCAAGAAAAAACATTTAATTAAACACATTTTTGACGCATTAAATGACATTAGTAGTTTTTTAAAATTATAATTGGAAAGCCAACATAATTCCCTATAAATTGATTTTTGGTTGCATGTCAAAATTCACAGGGCATAGATGGGTTTCAAGGCCTTTGATTTAATAAATGAGTGAACTATCGAATTTTCATTGTCACTTTTGTTAAAAAAGTGTTATCCATATTCATGGATTCATCCCAACCAAATATTTAGAGTTCCTTTTGTATATATTAGGAAACATGAGGTCTCCATCTATCGATATAGCATTAGGGTTGGAATCATTTCTTAAGATAATATTGTGGTTAGTTGTTGTTTTAGCATTAAAGTCTCATAGCAAGAGGATATTGCCTTCATTTCTTAGGTTCTAAATATCTTGTTCGAATCCATTGTAAGGATTTTTTTCTTTTAATCTAGATTATGCTTCTTATAAAAAGGTAGAGTCAATAGGTGAAAAATAACATTTTCTATATAAATATTCTTAGTATTTTCATGTGAAATATCTATCCACACGTACTGATTGAAAGGATTATTATAGTGAGGACTAATATGAGGAAAAATGTTATTTATGTAACAATCTATGCCTCTAATTACCTTACAATAGGTTCTCTTCTTCCACACCGACCACAAGACAAATCCTTCGATGTTAGGGTATGTTCCCTAGCATATTAATAACAAAAATAAATGCGTCTATGTTAGGGTATATGGTTCTGGTTGTAATAATCATATCTATGTGTTAAGTTCAACTGCATGGCCACCAACTATCTACATTGTCATAAGTGAACTCACTCATCTCAACATTGCCTTTTTAAATTGTAGGTCAAACCAATGATCTACATGTCAAAGTTGCACATTCATTTACTATGATGTAGGATCCCTCTAATTATTAAGTGGCATTTGAAGGTTGAAATAGTGTATATATGGAGGATGCTGCATCATTAATCAAAACACAGACAAACTAGGCAAATCAACAAAGTCTCTGATTATTTCTTTCTTTAATTGCAGGGGGGGCTAGTATTAATGGTTCTAATTTTTGTGTGGAGGAGGAAAGTAATGAATGGATTTATAGTTTTTGGAAGTGACTAAACCCTAGCCTAGTTGTTGAATCACAAAACCCTTCTAAATTTATCGATGATAACCTAATTACCTTGCAAGGGTAGGTACATGCGAGCACATATTTAAAGATTTAGAGTTATAATTTTGTCTAAGAATAATTATGGTTGGATTGGTTCTCTTTATATTGATTGAACTAGGGTTGTTTTTTCCTTGATATTATAAGGTATATGATTTTTTTTTACTAAATCCTATGAGATTCTGTATCTTTCACTATATTATCAATGGTCATTCGTCAATAACTCTATTTATAGCAGTGGGAAACATATTTGGATGTAAGGTTTGGACTTTCATTATAAAATGTTATGGATCAACATTTTGGGTGCTCTCTCTCGCTGAAAAGTAAATAATGGCAATGGAAGAGGAATAGGTAGATATTAATCAGGTTCAAAAGGAAGCGAGACTCAAATACTTGGATTTTTTCCCAAATTGCAAGTGTTTTTAATGGCAACTTCTTTCCCTTCTAGTTTATATGAATATGCCAAGGAGATCATGGGTGCTTTGAAACCCAATGTCAATATGGTGGACCGAAGTGCAAAAATTGTACTTTTCTCTATCTATCTCAAATATTTTGGAAAATTTCTTGAGCTTCTACATTCCCTTGATATGAAGGTATTCCTTGTTGTTTAGATTAGAAATATTATTCTTAGTTTTTTTTTAAATATATGACAGAGCCATACACTTATGCAAAAAATCACATTAAAACCCACAATCATGGGTTGTAACTCTTTTGATTCTTCAACTCCATATATTTGATACATCAAAGCTTGGATGCCTTAGTTTCAACTTTGAGGTATGGGATAACTCATACTACTTGGTGTATCTCTACTGCCAATTCAAATTATATTTTTAAATGTTTTGTTATTCTATAATGATCCTACCATGCACAACTCACGAGCATTAAAGAATTGCAAGAATTAATGTATTACATAACCTTACATGTATTTCTAGGTGCACGAATATTGTTTGGCCTAGATTGCTCCTCGAGTTGAATTGCCCTTGTCATTGTCATGTTCTTTGATACATATAAATATGCAAGCATTAATGTAATTTCTAAGCATCTACACCAAATTCTAGAATCATTTTCTCAATGCAAATTTCCTGTGCAATTCTTCTTGTATCTAAACCAAGTGTGGGAATTATTGGTTCAAAAGAAACTCTCTTTACATTTGATACCTAATATGAAATGACAAATGAATAGCTCTATAACAGCAATAACTTAGAACTAGAGCAATCCAAAAACATTGTGTTTCAACGTTAAAGGTGAATATTTTCTATCTTGGATTCAGTAGTATTTGGATGGTTCACCAAATTCATGTATGCTATCAACCATGAACGAATATATCTCCCAGGTGTATTTATTTTTGCTAGCAAAAGGTATTCAATCTTCGTACTTGCTAGATGAATGGTATTCAATCTCCATATTGTGTTTTATTATCTAACTCTTGCTCTCTATCTTATAATGGTGATGCCAAGGGATACATGGAACATAGATTAAAAATACATGACAAGTGGGATAGCTACGATCCAACATAGACTCAATGGAGAATGGTGGTGGAGAAACTTGGGCAATGATATGTGGTGCCTCGCCGATTAATGTTATGCTAAGGGATGTGTTATTTCCTTCTCATTAATGCAATGCCAAGATTAGCATTACCTCACATTGCTCCTAGATTTCTCCTCAAGTTCAATTTCTCTTGTCATTGTCATGTTCCTTTATTCATATAAATAGGTAAGAAATAATGTAATTGGGAAGAACCTACTCCAAAATCTAGAATCATTTTCTCTATGCAAATTTCTTGTGCAATCCTTCTTGTATCTAAAATAAGTATGGGAATTCTTGGTTCAAAAGAAATGTTCTAAATACATTTGAGACATGATTTGAAATGACAAATGAATAACACTATAACAACAATAAATTAGAGCTAGAACAATCCCAAAACATTGTGTTTCAACCATAAAAGTGAGGATTTTCTAGCTTGGATTCACTTGTATTTGGATGGTTCACCAAATTCATGTATGCTATAAACCATGAATGAATATATCTCTGAGGTGTATTTGTTTTGGCTAGAAAAAGGTATTCAATCTATATACTTTCAAGATGAATGGTATTCAATCTCCATGTTGTGTTTTATCATCTAGCTCTTCCTCTTTATCTAATAATGACAATGCAAGGGGATACA
The DNA here is from genome assembly GCA_001517045.1 of Pseudotsuga menziesii. Classification (NCBI taxonomy): domain Eukaryota; kingdom Viridiplantae; phylum Streptophyta; class Pinopsida; order Pinales; family Pinaceae; genus Pseudotsuga; species Pseudotsuga menziesii. The sequence continues at coordinate 94,360 of LPNX010682331.1, read as the reverse complement.
TGGAACATGTAATGTTATCCAAGAGATACATGGAACATAGAACACAAATACATGGCACAGGGGATAGCTGCAGTTCAACATAGACATGATGGAGAATGGTGGTGGAGAAAGATGGCCAATGATATGTGGTTTCTGGCTGATTAATGTTATGCTAAAGGATGTTTTATTTGCCTCTCATTAATGCAATGCCAAGATTAGCATTACTTCACATTATTCGGTTGAAAAAATAAATGCCATAAATCCCAAGCATCTAGAGCCATTAATGTTAAAGTATACAGTGACATTACTTCCATTATTTGAATATTAACTAGAAATTAAATTTACGACCCCTAATCCAAAAGTAAGGAATTAAAAAAATTTAAATCAACATTCATGTTGTCTCAACCTCAGACCAAATAACACTATATGAAGTATTTTATTGGCTAAGATAAAGTATCTTTTAAATAAAAAGAAAGACTTAAGCCAATCAAAAAATGTAAAGGTTCACATTTCGTATACTAATGCTACAGAAAAGAAAAAAAGATGAAAGACAATAATTTTGTTTTCCTTGAAAAAAATATTGATTTCATTGTGGGTAATAACAAAATACATTGTATAAGAGCTATTCGGTATAGCCATATCTAATATTTTATACATCCTGCAAAAATAATAGACATATTTATTTGCACAAAATATCTGATCTCTAAAAAAACTATGCTAAGGTATTTCATATAAAAAATTAATAATAAATAATTGTGACTATGCTAGTAATCTATATTCTCTGTATATCCATCTTTTGAACATGTTCTTCGTTCCCATAGTTCATGCTATCACATTGACTTATAATGAGTATCAACTCCAACATCAAAAAGGATGAATGGATATAATAGCATGCATTTTTCTTATTTCATTATCACTTCGCTTTGTTGAGTGATTATTGAGCTATTCATCCAATGTTACAATGGAATACAAAATAAAAAGACAAAAAGTAAAGCTAACTTTATGGAGAAAAATAGAAACAAAAAGTAAAGCTAGCTTTTCCTTAAATTTGCAAGAAAAAACATTTAATTAAACACAATTTTGACGCATTAAATGGCATTAGTAGTTTTTTAAAATTATAATTGGAAAGACAACATAATTCTCTATAATTTGATTTTTGGTTGCATGTCAAAATTCACAAGGCGTAGATGGGTTTCAAGGCCTTTGATTTAATAAATGAGTGAACTATCGAATTGTCATTGTCACTTTTGTTAAAAAAATGTTATCCATCTTCATGGATTCATCCAAACCAAGTATTTAGAGTTCCTTTCGTATATGTTAGGAAACACAAGGTCTTCATCTATCAATATAGGATTAGGGTCGGAATCATTTCTTAAGATAATATTGTGGTTAGTTTTAGTTTTAGCGTTAAAGTCTCATAGCAAGAGGATATTGCCTTCATTTCTTAGGCTCTAAATATCTTGTTCAAATCCATTGTAAGTATTTTTTTTCTTTTAATCTAGATTATGCTTCTTATAAAAAGGCAGAGTCAATAGGTGAAAAATAACATTGGCTATATAAATATTCTTAGTAGTTTCATGTGAAATCTCTATCCACACGTACTGATTGAAAGCATTATTATAGTGAGTCCTAATATGAGGGAAAATGTTATTCTTTATGCAACAAGCTATGCCTCTAATTACTCTACGGTAGGATCTCTTATTCCACACCGACCACAAGACAAATCCTTCGATGTTAGGGTATGTTCCCTAACATATTAATAACATAAATAAATGCGTCTATGTTAGGGTATATGGTTCTGGTTGTAATAATCATGTGTTAATTTCAATTGCATGGCCACCAACTGTCTACATTGTCATAGGTGTATTCACTCACCTTGACATTGCCTTTTTAACTTGTAGGTCAAATCAATGATCTACATGTCAGAGTTGCACATTCATTTACTATGATGTAGGATCCCTCTAATTATTAAGTGGCATTTTGAGGTTGGAATTGTTAATATATGGAGGATGTTGCATCATCAATCTAAACACAGACAAACAGAGCAAATCAACAAAGTCTCTGATTATTTTTTCTTTAATTGGAGGGGGGCTAGTATTAATGGTTTTAATTTTTGTGTGGAGGAGGAAAGTAATGAATGGATTTATAGTTTTTGGAAGTGATTAAACTCTATCCTAGTTGTTGAATCATAAAACCATTGCAAATTTATCAATGATAACCTAATTACCTTGCAAGGGTAGGTACATGGGAGCACATATTTAAAGCTTTGGAGTTATAATTTTGTCTAAGAATCATTATGGTTGGATTGGTTCTCTTTATATTGATTGAATTACGGTTGTTTTCGCTTGATTTTATAAAGTATATGAATTTTTTTTACTAAAACCTATGAGATTCTGTATCTTTCACTATATTATCAATGGTCATTCCTCAATAACTCTGTTTATAGCAGTGGGAAACATATTTGGATGTAAGTTTTGGCCTCTCATTATAAAATATTATGGCCCAACAATTTGGGTGCTCTCTCTTGCTGAAAAGTAAATAATGGCATTGGAAGAGGATTAGGTAAATATTAATTAGGTAGATAAGAAAAAACGCATGCTAGGTAAATCTTTTTTCGTTCTCGCTTCGCTTTGTTTAGTGATCGAGCTATTCATCCAACTTTACATTGGAATATAACAAAATAAATAGACGAAAAGCAAAGCTAACTTTATGGAGACAATAGAAGCACAAGGTTATGATTTGAAAACTGAAATCAATTAGTCTTATCTTAAAGATATTGAAGATAGACTATGTAATCGTTATCTACAATGTTAATTTTATGTAATTATTATCTACGATATTAACTTCTATGGGATATTAAAATGTTACTATTTTGACTCAACTTTTTGTATCATAGTTTATGATAAGAATATATACAATGATAACATTTAATTAATATTTTATTTTTTCAAAATAGTAAAATTTATTAGAATTCATTTGTCAATTTGGACAATTATCATTAGTTAATATCCACAAATATTGATGGATCCACTTGAATTCAATGTTTTTAGATATTGGGTTGTGTTAATATAATAGTTTACATTTTAAAAATATATTTATTATTAATTTTTTATAAATAACTTCTTGTTATATTTTTTCGAACATATAAATCAATGTATCTATTACTTGTATTTCAAAAATATATTTTAATATTAAATTTTTATAAATAATTTCATGTATTTTGATTTTGAAAATATAAATCAATGTGTCTATTACATGTATTCAAACTCTATATTGCAATTTTATTTAATGTTCTCTTAAGTAAAAAGGCATTTGATTTTCTTTCTTGTTTTGATGACCATCCTAATAATGCGGTTTTAGTGAATAAAGGCATAAGCTAATGGTTCGTTGTTTTTTATAAGTATTTTATTGTATTGTTGTTCAAAGTTGTTAGGAGAAGCAATATAATGTTGTTGTCAAGAATGAGTTACATTATTTTCTTTAAAATTTTAGTGAATTTATTATTATTATTATTATAAAATTATATAATTTATTTTATTTTATTTATACTTTAATATTCATCATTTAAATTATAAAGTTTAAGTTTAAGTTTAAGAATTTATATAAATAACATGGTAGGCAAGAGAATAGAAAATATTAAGATATTATGAGGTGATTAACTCTAATTTAAAAGATCAATAATATTTTTATTTAAGTAAATAATAAAATGATTGGGTGTGGTTAATTGACTTCGCTTGATATGAAGACACTTGTTGTGAAGGAGGTCACAAGATCAAATTCCACCCAGGTGTCTTGTGGGCAGGTATGGAAAATCATCATCATTATATTAGCAAAAGAGAATCCTATTTATAAATCCCATGTCTTGTGGGCGGGTATGGCCAATCATCATATGGCTTACTTCACATTATTAGCAAAGGAGAATCCTATTTATAAATCCCATAAAAAAACATAATGTAAAGTGATTTTGTTATTTTCTCCTTTTTAATTTGATTCAATTCAATTCTTTTTTTTTAAATAAAATTGTTGGAGTCTCTCATAATGTTAATTGCATTTCATCATCTAACTTATATTTACTTATTATACAATTACCAATTCTTTTTCTTAATTAAAATTATGTAAACAAAACTTCTTTTAAAAACTATTATTTTTTCCAAAAAAAAATTTCAAAATCTTTGCTCAAAACAAAATTATTTTTCCAAAATATACCATTTCCTATAAACAGATCAAGTAATCCAAAATATATATATAAAGATCCAAAAAATACCATTTCCTATAAACAGATCAAGTAATCAAGAAATACTTATATATAGTATTTCTATATATGTATATATAAGATTCAAGAAATATACCTTTTTTTAGTAGTCTAAAGATTAGATAATTATTCTCTTTTATAATTTTTTTTAATTTTTTTAATTTAATTGTAATTTTAAAAATCCAAATAATAATGTGAATATTATAAGTATTTTTGAAAATTGTAAATTCAATTTTATGTTCTCTAGGAGCACATGTAGTAGAGGCAGGGGTAGAGACAGTAGCAAAGGCATCTTTCCTTTCTCTAGTCTACCTTGTTCAGGGTTTAGCATCTTTTCCTGGGATGTGCAAAAAAAATATATGGAGAGGCTACTATACCAATATTTATTCCCTTGTTTTACCATGGTTTACTATTGCTTACTATGATTGACTTTAGTTTACCTAGGTTGACTATGGTTTACTCTCGTAGAACCAAACAAAAACCCTTTATCAAACTTGGGTCACAGATACAGCCTCACTAGATAAGCTCGGGAAAGGAATAGAACCAGTAAAGAGGCTAGGGTGATTGGTAGCAGGCGCGGAGTGAAAGGCAGGTTAGGTGTATGCAGAAAAATAAACGAACTAAAAGTAAGACACTCAAAAATCAAAATCATCTAATCATTACACGAAAACGCTTCTGAAAGTTGTGACGCGTGACATGTGATAATGATTCCAAATATGATTTAATAAGAAACCACACCATTTAAAACCAGCAATAAGTCGTCCATGGTCCATGCTGCTTATAAACCATTAAATTTGCTCATCATCATGTAGAATAGAACAAGAGTCATGTGGTGGCAATGTTTTCAACATTGTCACCAGTTTTGTGGCTAGTTATGAAGAGAAGTTTTTGCAATGGAAACATTTGTTGAAGGAGTTGTTTTTTTCACTTAATATGAAGCTAAATAATAATATTTTAAAAGTTAAAATTGGACCATCAAAGTTTCATGAAATAACTTAGGTATGTTTGACAACTAATTTTATTAATGTGATAAAGAAACACTAGATCTATATACATTTGAGTTTAGTTGGCCTAAACTAAAAATAGAATTTTTTTATAGAAAAATTAACTTCAATTTGAATAATCATTTAAGATCATATCTATGTTTGTTTTTTCTTAAAATGAAATTTTTTATTAATATAAGAATTAAATTGTTTTATTAATTATATTTTCTTAAAAATTGAAAAAATATTATTTATTATTATTATTATTATTATATATATATATGAAATATTTGTTCATCAATTTTTTGACAATACATTTTCAACTTTGAAAAACACTAATTGTAAGAGGAGGATCCTGAGAAACACTAATTATACCAAGGAATTTCACACTCTCACCTGGACAGACACATACATGTTGTTGTTTAGTGATCTTAGAGAATTTACTCACAATGAACTATTCCAAGACCCTAAAACCTAATATTGTCGGTGCACCCTATAAAAGAAAAGAGTGTAATTCATTTTATTATGCGATGATTTTAATTGGTTGTAATTACTCAACTAATGATATGAAGACTCGGTAGTGAAATAAAAGTGCACACCTAACAAGCAATGCCAAGTGCAATCTTGTAGAATGAAAAATAGGGTATGCCACTACATGAGATGAATAAATATATATTCCTTTCTGAATGCCAATGCAATCCTTCCTATATGAAAGCCTAAACACAAATCTCATCCAGGAAATCCAATGCAAGTACCTCCTCAAATCCATATCTAAGATGCAACTAAGAGTGCAACTACTCTGTATTTTTCAATATAAAAGCATGAAAAATGCAATAAAAGTCATCTAAAACTCTCAGTCTCTGTAGCAAGTATAAAACACAAGCCCAGCAAGACACCGAGACAAAAAAGAGTAATGCACTAATGGCAAAACAAAAAGGATAAATGACTAAAACTACTTTCAAAGAAAAATCAATGAAAAGACGGTCTCTGGTCATAAAAGAAGCATCCAACTGACAACATCATAACCAAGGAAGACCCAACCACACTCACAACCCACCCAGCAACTTCCCACAAAATCAAACTCACCAAAAGGGAGGATGTACACGACTGTTTAAAGAACAGTTGCGTATATACGCAACTTTTGGCCAAAAAGCTGCATGTATAGGCGGATTTTGGCCAAAAACCTACATGTATACGCGACTTTTGGCCAAAAATCCTCATATGTACGTGACTTTTAGCCAAAAACCTGCGTATACAGAGAAGAGAGTGGTAAAAAGCAG
>LPNX010682331.1:26784-76827 GCA_001517045.1 Pseudotsuga menziesii | reverse complement strand
TTTCATGCCATGGGTGCCTCAAAAGTATACCATGTGTGTATGCATTGGATGAGGAATTAAATTTCTCATCCAACAACTGTGGAAACTTGAAATTTGGGTAAACCAATATGAAAATATGTAAGAAGTACGACAAGAAAAAGTAGTTTGTATTTTTTCCTTCCAAAATTCAACTCTTATTTTATTATTTCCCTTAAGAGATCCATTTTAGACTTCAAAACTCCCTCTATAGGTTATACTACAACCCCTGCAATTTTGCCACCTCATATCCTTAGGCACATAAAGGAACCACATTCAAAAGTAAGTGATTTTCTTCAAACCCCTAGTTCTGGTTGTGAGTTTTCTTCCAAGTAAAACCACTTATACTATGAAACGAGAATTTTATATTAAGAACGATAACTCTAGCCATAAAAACGATGCTTTTTGCATTAAAAATACCAAAAACACCCCCCAAATAGAAAAGTGTTGATACCAGTATACATTTTTTTTTCTTTCGGTGTAAAAAATATAGCCATAGCCTAAACATCCCATACTGTTGTTTATAAAAACTTAGAATCAACACCTAAATTGGAAAAAAATGTTTTTTTTAATAGATAAATTACAACTTTTTTGAAACTTATATTAAACAAAAAAATATTTCATAAATAATTTCACTACTTTAACTATATAAAATTAAATAAATTAGGATGTGATTCAATCTTATATGGAACCATACAAGAACAAATTATTCATATAATTTTAGCTCCCCCAAAATATAATTTTAATCCAAATTTTTTAAAAATTGAATAAAAAGAAAAAAAAATTCTAAAAAAAAAGCTTATAATAAATTTTGATTTAAAAATTCAAAGCATATATATTTGTAATGGATTTGTTTTAATGTAATGATTTGAAGAGCGTTGATATGAATTAGAAGCTGGTATAGGGGCACCTTCCATACATTGAAAAAATTTCAATTAACTATATATTGAAATCCCAAAGGGAAATGAAAGTATCAGATGAAATTTCCATGGACTGTTATGGGTCGATTGATGAGGTTTGGTAAAGCTTAAATTCTTGCGTACCGAGTGACTTTACTTGGCTAGAAGAATTCATAGAATAAGAAGCCCTTATGATTTTTTCTCCTTAATCTGTGTTATTCCTATCTTGGTTCTAAACACTACGGAAGAGATCATAAAAAGCTACATGTAAAGGGGCTTTAAATTTTCTAACGATAGAATGTTCATCCTCCCAAATTTGGCCAAGGTATCTCCTTCAAAACTTGCCAAGGTATCTCCTTCAAAAGTTGCAGGCATAGTTTCCAGGCTTGAAAAGTTTAGTACGTTTTGGAGGAAGGAGATTCAGAAAAGTTTTAAAAAGTTCCTAAAGGTTCAGAAATATAGAACATATTAAACAATATCATATAATATGCATGTTACTAAGAAAACTATAACATATAAAACGAAATGAAATTGACCCTAGTATAGAATAAAATTCAATTCAATGTTGTAAGTGGAATTAACCCTAATATTCCAGTCGTAATACATTGTAAAGAAACACAATTTTTTTCATATAGATCTGAAGGAAAGAGATAAACTTAAAGAATCTACTTGATAATTTTGAGCTTTTTCACTCTTGGGAGACTTCTGGCGCTTTACCTACAATCAATAGAAATAATTTAACCCATTTATTGTTGAAGTTCAGCTGATAATCATGGCGTAACAGGAACTATGAATGGCTAGCTTGCAGCTTGCAGATTTTATTTTCTTAGAAAGTTATCCATCTACTCACATTTCAACATAAAGGAACAGTTTCAAACTTGATCATAACCATATTTATTAAGTAATCATCATAAAAAAACAGTTACAATTTTGATCATAAGCATATTTATTAAATATTGCCTAAATGGACTATAGAAGATGTAGAAATGAAATGGATTAAGGTAGGAGATTAACGATTGACGAACCCACTAGCTTTTTTGTCTGGATCATCCGTTCTCTGATTAAACAAAGGAAATCACCAATGAAACTCCAAAATGAAATCCCAAAACCATGCCCTAAAGGAACCCCATTGTAACATGACTCACTCGTCTCCTCACACGAATAAATAGAAATGTCATTTTCCGACCAATAGAGTGGAAGCAAATACAACTTGCTTAATTGTAGTTAAATTTAACCCAACGAGACAATGAAAAGACAAAGCTTGCTTAACTATTAGATAATTTTTTATCCAACCCGACAAGAAGCTTTATAAAACTAGCTTAACCGATCCGAACTCTAAAAAATAACACAGATTTTCATAAAAGCTTTAACATAGGACTTTGATTTATGTTCAAACGAGCTCGATGGATGTGGTAAAATCTATCAAAAACATAGTGTATGTTACTCTCAAGGGAAGCAACCCCAATTTTTGAATTGGTGCAAGAAGATTTGCCAGGGAATCCAAATCAAGAAAACCGCTAAGAAATTGTCCAACCTAAATTCTTCGTCACTTCAAATAAATATGTGCAGAACCTCTAGGACACCTTATGAAGTTTTGTTGAGCCCTCTAAAATTGGATAGTGTATACCTAAAATCTATCACTTATGTGTTCAAATTTGGAGAGGCTAAATCAACCAAATTTGGATCATTCCAAACGCGAAAAACCAAAAACTGTCATTTCAAATACAGAGGATTCAGAATCAGTGCATTGAATCCACAATTTTCATTGTATCGAATGGACATGAAGGGTTTCAGAGCATGCTTTTTCTTTTCACGTTCTTTTTCTGTAGTTGAATACCCACCACTCATCCACATTACAGGGGAATAACCTTGTTGACCAATATCTTATCACGTTCATTCATAAAGGGGGGTTTTTTAATTGTTAAAAATAAGGTCAATATATTGTAGGTATTGGGGGGGGTGGCCAGGAGTAGGGTATAGGGGGTTATAGGTATTGGGAGTATAAAAAAGGGTATTCCATAAAAATATGAAATATGTCATAAAAATAAGGGTTTTTTAATTGAAAATATGTATTGGGAGGGGGGCTCAAAAACAGTTTTTTTAGGTATTTATCAATATATAGTGAAATTAGGGTTATTATTTAATATCCCATGAACCAAGGCACTATGGAATAGTTTCGCTAAGTGAAGACTCTTGTCCACATGAAATACACTTTCCAACGTGCTTTGCATGGCATAGATAGATGAATATGGTGACCACATACATATGGAAGACAAGGGCTAGCAAGTGGCGACCTCAGTAAGTTCTTTTAAGGTGAACAAGTGGTGACCTCAGTCAAATCTGTCAGGGCGAGTAGGATGTCAGAGGGAGGGAGCCGGATGCTGAGATCACCTCGCTGTGGGGTCGTGGGAAGGGAAAACCGAGGATGACGTCAATTTAAAAAATACAAATATTAATAACTATAAGCAACTATGAAAAAAATTTCAAATATTGTACACATGATTAATACAGAGCTGTCTAACAAGGGGACTTTTTCACTGATCCAAAGAATTTTTTCTGTTGTTTGTTGGGCGATTTTAAGCTCAGAAATGAAATTAGGTGACACGAAAACCCCCACCACCCACACTCTACCCCACCACCCACACCCTCTAAGATCTAACAGTGTTTTTAGGGCGTTTTGAAAATTCACTGAAGACTCATGGCAAAAAAAGGATAAAAACTAGCCCGAAACAAAGGTCAAAAAGAGTCCCCTCTTTAGACAACTCGGATTAATCCACCTTAGCAATTTATGTGAATCGGGTAAATTTAATGTATAAAATCTGTAATCTATGTTGTTTCTTGGGGGATTTTAAATGCAGAAATGAAATTGTATGACAAGAAAACCCCCAACACCCACACTCTATAAAATCCTGTAATGATTTAGGCATATAGAAAATTCTAGGTGTATGACGTATAAGCGCGCCAGAAAAATGAGACGCTGAACCCATCTAAACAGTGTTAGATTCTGCTAACAATATCTAACATGTAGAGTAATAAATATTGTGGAAAGAGAAACTGTTTTTTTAGAGTAATAAATGCTATGGAAACAGCACAGTGGACCGTTGGATCGTCAACTCATTTGAGATCCAACGACCCATAATACTGTCACTACAGCATTTAATATTCTGTTGCATGTAAACTATTTTTCACCCTAAGATTCTACACCTAAGCAGCGCCGTACAAACAGGTAGTCAAGCTTACTGCTTAGTTATAAAGATGCTAGCCAGCTTCATCACAATCGAGGTGGGTCCGTGGCACGGTTCGCGAGGCCAATATTCCATATTTCCAGATGGTGGTATAAACTGTCGGCAATGTTTCCCGGCAGTGGGAGCCCTATAGATATGAGTGGGCGAGTGTAGCTTGAGACACAGGCAGAAGTATCTGAGAGCTTAAGTTACAAGTGAAATAGTTTGTTGTTCTATATTTATCAATTTTCTTGCCAATATGAGCGCCGATTGTGCAAACTGCGACTGCGCAGACAAAACCCAGTGCCCGTATGAAATCTAAGGCTCTTGTTTTAGCTTTTTCAGCTCAATTTCTTGTATCAATTTCTGTTCTTTTCAAATTTCATATACTTGTTCGTCATGAGTTCGAATCTAAGGAGCTGCACTAAGCTCGTCCAATGTTTAATGGATTGTTTTGTTGCACAGCAAGAAGGGCTTCCAGATTGACGATATTGTGGAGACCAGCTATGAGATGGAGTAATGCTTTCTCGTTATAAATTTACTTTCAATGGTTTCAGCATTATATGATATGATATGATAATTATTGAATGTATTTGGCTGTTGATGTATGTAAACAGGCATGGTGCAGATGTAGTATCTCTGGAGAACGACTGCAAGTGCGGCCCCAACTGCAGGTGCGGTACTTGCAGCTGCCACAGTACCTGATTATATATAGTCTCTTGATTAGTACTAGTCTCCCCATGGGTGTCTGATAAACCCAGTATTTCATATTATATGTATGTTTTATCAGATCCAATGGATGGTTGTGCAGTGCCAACCTGGACTCCTAAATAAAGCTAGGCTTCAGTTTAGATAGACTCGGGATTTTTAGAATGGTTTTTATTGTTCATGGCTTCTTAATTATTATGATATGCATTTCTTTTTATTTAATAATTAAATGTTTCATGCTATGAGTTTTTCTTGTATATATAATTATGATTTTGTAGGGGAATGGTTTAATTTTTAGTTATAGTAAATATTTTTTATAGTTTTTATTTTTATTTTCTCATAAATGAAATCAAATACATTGTATAAATGCTAGTGACTATCTATATCTAATCATTGTCAATTTAAAGACATATATCTCTGCATTATATATTGCTCTATGTAATCATTTGGTGAACTTGTTTTATAGCATGATATATTAAAGGATGTCCTTAATTTCACTAAATAGTGAAAAATGCCTCTTAAAATTGTATTGTTGAATCTTCCTCCCAATATACCTTTCCAATTAAGAAAACCCCTACTTTCACCATATATTGTAGGTATCCATTTTTATCAACCCATTTTTAATACCTCTTTATATCATATTATAAAGTTGTAACCAACAATATTCCTAATGAATCTTAAAATAAGTAAACATGATGCTAACTAAAATAATAGTATAATGCTAATAATGATCCCACTGGGATTGTAGGGGTGATTGATCAATTTGCAGCGTTGGATAGTGGAATACCAAACAAAATAGTAATGGGGAGTAAAACTTCAACCTAGTCAAGAGATTAATGTAACAAAGAATGTAAAAGAATGATAGTCTAATAGTCAGTGCAATTCTTAACCAATTTTATATCATGTAAATACAAGTATAGTCATAGAGAGGTCATGTTTTTTATAAATTTAATAAATTAAACTCCATAAAAATGCAAAATTGAAACCCTTTCATGGATGGAATTCCCTACCTTCCTATTAAAACAAACATCATTGATGTTTGAACTCAAATGAACTTAGAAAAATTCCTCTTACTTTCCAAAAACACCATATGATCATGTGCATAATTCAATGATGAATGAAATTACAATTATGAATGTTCCAAATATAACTCAATCTAACAACTATTCCTAACTGGCAATGTGAAAATGTTAAAGAAGAATACAAAAATTTGAAATAAATAATTTTTCTTGGTTCTAGTGAGCCAAAAAAGATTGATCTCACTTTTCTTGGTTGTCGTAGAGCAAGGTTTGATTGAATCTTAATACCCACCTAAACCCCAACCTAAAAAACTCTTCTAAAAGTAAGGAAGACTTTATAAGTTCAATGATTTGGACCTATAAATCCAACCCATGATTTGGAGGTTATTCTTTAGTAGAAATTAAGACTGATATGAAAACATTCCATGATTTAGATGTATGAATTTAGCCCTTTATTTGGAGGTTATTCCTTAGCAAAAAATAAGACTAATATGAATCCAACACATGATTTGGAGATATGAATCCATCCCATGATTTGGAGGTTATTCATGATCCCATCCAAATAAAATAACCCCAAATATTTATATTACTATGTCAAATTAAAAATCCCTCTTTGGCCCCATTAAAAAGAGGCAATATATTTTTAAGGTTTTTAGGAGTATTCAAACCCCCAATATGAATAGACGTGATGATGGACAAAACTTAAATCTTCACTAACTTCTACAAAGAAGCATTGAGACATAACTAATAACTAATTAATTTAAGGTTGTTTTAATATTATGTTCCAAAAAGCTTGAAATAAAATTTAAAGCTTCTAAACACAACTAAAATTTAAGATACACATAAAAATATATAATTTATGTATCTTAAAATATATGTGCATTACAAGCTTATCAAATAATCCACAACCACAAATGAAAAAAATATAAAAGTGTTTTGTCTCCTTATTTTGAAAGGAATTTTCTAAACCCTTCACTATACTAAGACCATGGAAACAATATCTATAATTAGTTAATAAAAATGTTTTATTTCTTTATTTTGAAAGGAATTTTCTAAACCCTCCATTATACTCGGACCATGGAAACAATACCTATAATTAGTTAATATATCCATCTCTACCCACACTTAAATAACATAAGGTGATAATAATTTAATAAAAATCATTTTATTATCCATCTCACTCCCATAAGGTAGATGTGCATGAACCATTTTAACTTGGATTTGTTTTAGTGGGCAAACCCAAAAAAATTGGATTTTATAGGGCCTGTATCTTCCATAGTAACTTCCACAACCAAGCCTCCTCTTCTCTATTAACATATTTAATCAAATCTTTATAGCCTTATCTCAGAGTGTATATCCCCATTACAAGATTTTGTTTTTTCCATCGATTTCCATATCACAAAACATACATAAATTATATATGGACACAGAGATTGATAGGGGTGACCTCACGACCTCTTAAGCCTTAAATTAAAAGTAGATTTTGTTTTTTCCATCGATTTCCATATCACAAAACATACATAAATTATATATGGACACAGAGATTGATAGGGGTGACCTCACGACCTCTTAAGCCTTAAATTAAAAGTAGTGAATGCTTTGGTTTCACATGAGACGTGGATAGAAATAAGGTCCACGAAGATGGAGAACAACAAGGGTTAAATAGACTCTAGAGGATAACTCTCCTCGACTGAGAGGTATAAAAACATTTTTGCGGCTATAATTTATAGTAGAAGACCATTTTTTTGTTTTATATTTCTTTTTTGGAAAAAGAAGAATATGGAGATATTCAAAACCACTTCTTAAAAATTGGTACAGAATCTAATGAAACCAATTGTATATAAGTTATTTTTGAAGAAAAACATTTTATTTAAAAAATAATGTCATTTGAATCAGACTACAAGAAGTGGATATGTAATTCAATTAAAATTAAAACTAATCTATTTTGGGTTATTATTTATTTATTTCATGACAACCACACAAGTTGCATACTAAGTATCTTTTCACCAATTGTTGAAATTGATATCGACCCAATGTTATTGGATAAAGAGTTTTGAAGAATCTTTTTTTATCATTAGGAGAGTTGAGGTAAAAAATGGGCCTCAAAACAAAAAAAAAAATGTACCTTCAAAATTCACTTTATAAGAACCATTAGTATTCAAGATGATGATGTCAACCACGAGGGTAAAATTTGTAAAAAAAAGTTGGAGAGAAAAAAGATAAAAACTATTTTTTTCTTATTGTATTTTGACATATCTCGTTATCAATTTACCAAATTTCATGTTTGGGCACAAGTTGGATGCAAAATTCAAATCCAAATCCAACGCACCCAAACTGCATACTTGTAAGGAACCCTCAACATGGGAAATGAAAAATTCAATTAAAAAAACGTATTTTATCTATTAAAATACATTTTTCTTATTGAATCTTGTTTTCCATGCCATGGGTGCCTCAAAAGTATACCATGTGTGTATGCATTGGATGAGGAATTAAATTTCTCATCCAACGAGTGTCGAAACTTGAAAATTGGGTAAACCGATATGGAAATATGTAAAAAGTACGACAAGAAAAAGTAGTTTGTATTTTTCCCTTCCAAAATTCAACTCTTATTTTATTATTTCCCTTAAGAGATCCATTTTAGACCTCAAAACTCCCTCTATAGGTTATACTACAACCCCTGCAATTTTGCCACCTCATATCCTTAGGCACATAAAGGAACCACATTCAAAAGTAAGTGATTTTCTTCAAACCCCTAGTTCTGGTTGTGAGTTTTCTTCCAAGTAAAACCACTTATACTATGAAACGAGAACTTTATATTAAGAACGATAACTCTAGCCATAAAAATGATGATTTTTGCATTAAAAACACCAAAAACACCCCCCAAATAGAAAAGTGTTGATACCAGTATACATTTTTTTTTTCTTTCGGTGTAAAAAAATATAGCCATGGCCTAAACATCCCATACTGTTGTTTATAAAAACTCTGAAATCAACACCTTAAATTGGAAAAAAATGTTTTTTTTAAAAGATAAATTACAACTTTTTTGAAACTTGCATATTAAACAAAAAAATATTTCATAAATAATTTCACTACTCTAACTATATAAAATCAAATAAATTAGGGCGTGATTCATAATGAAATCTTATATGGAACCATATAAGAACAAATTATTCATATAATTTTAACCCCAAAAATATAATTTTAATCCAAATTTTTTAAAATTTGAATAAAAAGAAAAAAAATTCTAAAAAAAAGGCTTATAATAAATTTTGATTTAAAAAAAAAAAGAAACATTTTTAAAAAAATGAAATGATATTTTAGAAAGTAAGTAAAAAAACAATAAAAAAAGTTATGGAAAAAAGTTATGTTCTTAAAATTTATAAAAAAAGAGTAAAAATAATTTTTTTAAGCAAATAATTTAAGAAAACAAAGTAAAAAAAAGAAAGAAAAGAACGCATTCCCTTTTCTTCCTACCTCCCTACTTATGCCTACCTACGGCACTGGTAGTGTGGAGTAGGTAGGGAGGTAAGGTAAGGTGTGCACTGGCGGAGTTGTGGGGGGATGACAGAGGTGGAGGGTAAAAGGGGGTAGGGAGGGGTGAAGCTATTTTAGAATTGCACCACCCCTCCCTACCCTTTTTATACACTATCTTTGTTAATACTTTGTCCTATTTTGGTTTTTTATTTTTATTTTTATTTGTTGTTTTGTATTTTTTGTTTATTTTTGTTTATTTCTTATTTGTTATTTGTTTTTCTTGTTTTTAGTTTTGTTTTGTTTATTTTATTTTATTTGTTGTGTTATTTTGTTTTGTTTATTTTTATTTTTAAAACGTTCTTTAACAAACATTTTATACTTTTCTTTTTAAATTTTTTTAAAACATTAGTTTTTTAACATTATTTTTGTTTGTTTATTTTGTTGTTAATTATATTTTATATATATTTGCTATAGAAAAAAGTTTAAGAGAGACTTATGGATATGTTCTAATCAAAGAGATTTGAAAGGAGTGACATAGAAGACCCAATGGAAGACGACATTGATGTCCCTGAATAAATCCAAGCTCCATAAAATTTCAATTTAGATGAAGATTTTGTTCTATATGATATTGTTGATTAGTTTCATGTCTTGAAGAAAATGTTAAATTTGACATTTTTTTATAAGATATATTAGTAATGTTTTGACTTTCAGACTTTAGTTTAGAAATAAAATTTATATATATAATGTTTTTAATATGTCATTTATAAATATATGGTATAGTTTTTCTTGAATTTATGTGAATGGTATCTTTTTGGAAAATAATATGAAATAGTATCATTTTTATACAAAAGACTCTCAAAAGCCATTGAAAATGGTTTTAAATGTCTTTGTTTTTTGGATTTTTTTACAATTTTGTCAATAAAAATGTATTGTTTTGTCGATAAAAATGTCTTATTTTAAAGAAAAGATACCAAAATGTATATGATTTTCATTATAACTTGCTTCTATATGTATGTTATTTTGTTAAATTTCTAAAAAGCACACTTGAAAATATAAATTAAAATTATTTTATGACAAAGATGATTCAAAGCCCCCAAAAAATTCCTCAAAATGAAAAATGTGATACTAGTAACAACCCTTTTTGAAATGGAGGTAAAAATAACTACTAAAATTAGGAGAGAGAAAAACTAGAACTGTGTCGATTTCCTTCTAGAAGAAAAGTTGAGAATATGAGTATTGAAGAATACATGCATTTGACAAAGTTAGCTTGGAAAGGGCATTGGAAAGTTATGTTGCACTATAGTTTCCAAGAATATTTTGCAAGAAGGTTGTTGTTACTTAACCATGGCAAGATGAAGGAACTTTTAGATGAAAAATATAAACAACTGTTGTAATACAAGTGGTTTCGTGTTAAAAAAAAGATGAATAAATCAATTAACAGTTTATTTTCAGGTGAGCACTTCTTATTACATGTTCATGGATGTATTCAAGAGGAAAATGTTATTAACTCCATAAACCCTAGTAACACTTGCATAATTACATCAGTTTTAACTTGGCTAAAACATTCGCATATTTAGAGCACACATGTTGAGGTTGAGAATGTTCAAATTTTTAAAGATTCGAAGATTACAATGGGTAAATATTTGTTGGACTCGGTAAATTTTTTATTAATGTATTAAAGAATTTATGATGCTTTGATACAAGAAAACACAAATCACACTGAGGATATTTATCTTACTAAACAAGAAGGGCCCAAGGGGGGTGCATGAAGAACTTCTTACAAATAAACGGATTGAAGTTCATATAAACATAATAGATCAAGAGTCGAAGGTTGAATCCTAAGAAGGGTTTACATGACATCCTAAGGGAATGCCCCATGAAGGTCATAAAAAAACAAAAAGAGTCTAAGGAGCTACATGACTCACATGTTGAAAAATAAAGGACTAAAGAGATGATATCTAATGTTGTTATTTGTATCATTAATGGCACCACTCTAAGAAACAACAATGATTAATGCAAGCTTGTGAGTGTCAACAAACTTATTATGGACCAACATGGAACCAAAAAGGAACCTAGTATGTGTTGATGTTTGTAGCTTAGATATTCATTTTCATGGGGTGGTGCCTTTACCATGGGAATCATCACCATGACCTCTCAAGTACTTAGGAAATTCATTTTAATTAAATGACTTATTAAAGTGAATGTATTTTTATAAATAATTTGGGTTAATTTGGAAAAAATATTAAGTTTTCTGGAATTAGTGATTTAAGTTAATAAAATGAAACTTAGCCCTTTATCTCAAGTGAATGAGATATAATCTCAACCATTGATGTTAGTATTTTGGTTCATCCCAAAAGTATAAAAGGAATATATTTAGGGAGAAGAGAAAGATATAAGAGAGAGAGATTCAAACATTCAGTGAGAATTGGGAGGAGGACTCTCTAATTTTCAATCTCTTGGGAAAGGGTGAAGAAGGAGTTTCATTCAAGTGGGAAATAAGAAAAAGGAGCTTCTAATTTCCAGGCCAAGGAGAAAAGAAGGTAGCAATCTACAAGAAAAAAGAAATGGTACCAGTTAAGGCATAGGCACAACTAGGTATGGAAAAACAATAGACATAAAAGGTGCAAGCCAATCGTACAGAACATGGAATATATATTTTGTACAAGCATTAAATAGACTATATGAAATCTATACAACCATATAGATAGGGCCATACAACAACACCAGTAAAAAAAATTATAGGATTTTTTGGGCTTTTAGAACGGTAGGTTTTTCTAGGTTTGTTATGTAATTTTAGGGAAATTTTCCCAATGAGGGATCCTTTGTAATCTTGGAATTTATTTAATGAAAATATTATTTTGAAGGGAAAAAATGTATTTGTTTTGTGATATGTTTCCTATTTTTCTTCCATTGTAATTTTATGTTAATAGATCTCAATAGTGTAATTTAATCAGTGGGATGAAAGCTAATTTTTGAAGTGACTAAACCACTATAAATTATTTTATTTAGGCATGCGATAAAAAAAATTAACAAGGTATCAAATTAGAGACTATATGAGGGAGCATATGTGAAATGATAAATCTATTGGAGTAGATATACTAGATTTGAGTAACCAATAGGGAATTCTAGTGAAAATATAGGGCTTACAATACTAGATGTTGGTATGTGCTTCAAGTGAAACGTGCAATGCAGTTAACTATGGAAAATGTAGTTATGGAAGAAACCAGTCTTGGGTTTAAAGACAGGTTTGATGGAGCATAAATTTCTGGCATGGAAGGTAAGAGTAGTCTTGTTGTTTAAGGAGCATCATCTTTGATGGATTGTGGATAAGGAATTTACCAAACCAATAGATCTAGTTGATTTGGAAGATTATGGAAAAAGGAGATTAAGGTACAAAGAGTCTGACACATGAGGACTCAAGGACCCATGTGGAGCTTGGTGATTATTCCAAGTATGTAGTAAAGGAGGTGGGAACTATTTGGTTCTATCTTGAGTCAATAGGATTTTTTTGAGGACCATGAGGTACTTTGGGTGCCAAAGTTGAAGAAGAATTTACTCTTATTATCAGTTTTGGAGGACATAGGTTTTCCCATCACAATCAAGAAAGGGAAAGTACTCAGACATCCAAAGGGAGCTATCCCAAACACAATAGTGAGCAGTTGGGTTAGAGAGGGAAATCTATATAGTTTGAAGGGAAAACCTATAGATGGATACAAGGATATATTGGATCATGAATCAATGCCAGTGGTAGAGGAAAAGTAATAGAAGGCTCCGAAGGGCGAGTAGAGTTCATTGATTTCTAGTGTGGGGAGTCAACCTTCAAATGGGAAAAAAGATCTATCCCTTTCCAATCCTATCAGGAAAATTACTTGGTATGAAATGGCATTGAAGGATGCTCAATACCAAGCTAAGGATCCTAGGAGAATAGTTCAAGAGTGTAGGACTTTGAAGAAACTTATGGCACTCATTTGTATCATCATTGATGATAAGACTTTCATTTTTGAGGAAGAAACAAATTAGTAGGTATAAAAGGACGTTATGGTGCAAGATATTGTACAATTTATTATACCAAGAGCATAGTAAGAACCAGTTCCATGTGGCTCTCTTAGAAATACCTTCCTCGCTAAGAGGGACTGTTGATGTTTATAGCTTAGACATGTATTTACATGGGTCAGTGGGTGTATTTCCCTTGGGAATATTCACCATGACCTCTCAGGTACTTAGGAAATTCACTTTGATTAAAGGACATATTAAAGTGAATATCATTTCATAATTAATTGGGTTAACTTTGTGAAAATTCTATGTTTTGGGGCTTTACTGATTTAACTTAATCAAATTAATAGTATCCCTTGATGTCAAGGGAATGAGATATAATATAGGACATTGAAGTTAGGGTTTTTGTTCATCCCAAATGTATAAAATAAAGCTAAGGGGAGAAGAGAAAGACACAAGAGAGAGACTCAAGCATTGAGTGAAAATGAGAAGGACTTTCTAATTTTTAGTCTCTTGGGAAAGTGTGAACAAGGACTGTCATCCAAGTGGGAAAGAAGAAGAAGGCGTTTCCAATTTCATATCCAAGGAGAATAGAAGATAATAATTCAGGAGTGGCAAGAAGCTATACCATTTAGGGTAGAGGTGCAACTAGGCATGGAAAAACAACAAACAGAAAAAGGCACAACTAGGCATGGAAAAACAACAAACAGAAAAAGGCGCAATCTAGGCATCTGAATTCTATATAACATATGTAACATGGCATATGGATTTCATATAGTCATGTTGATTCCTGGGAAATCGCAGGCAACAACAGCAAGGGATTCTCCCCAGTAAATGTTCCCAACTAGCCCGTTACTGTTTGGTATGGGGAATCCATCTGGTTTGTGGTTCGGCTACCTTAGGTCAAGTAACAAAAATAAAAGGTTTTACCGGTTGCGGCCCGGTCCACCATGTATATTTTTGTGTTTTATTTTTAAGTATGATATGCAAGTGCCTATCTAAAATGCAGATTGATAGAGAATATGAGGAGCAGTCACAATTGGATGCGCAGGTTCTTACCTCTCATCTTAAAATCTATTGCATCTAAATCACACACAACAAGAAATTAAAACTAACTCTCTAACTGTCCCTAGGGAGCGAGATTATCGGTTAATGAGTAATGTATTACCGTTCATGCATTAAGATAAATCACAGCTAGTTGTTCTTATTTCAAAACACATAAACGTGAATAGATAGATGAACAACAAGATAGCTCATTGTTTGTGAAAACATTCATTACTCATAGTGGAAATTATCATAAAATAAACCAGAGAACATTTATACAAGAACATAGGTTCAACAAGTTAGAACGATCTCACAGTTAATGAATAAAAGATGAAAATGAAATAGTTCCCCTTCAACATCATCCATTGCACAACATTTGAACATTCCACCAAAGCTTTCTCCAACAGGAAAAATTGTAATCTTCTATTGCAGAATGAAATAGTTCCTCTTACAACATGTCCTCACAAGTCTAACTGGGAAAAATTCCATTCTCCTATCTAATTTTCCTATACTTATACTACAAGCAAACCCTTGGGATGCCCCTCGGTGACCTTTGGGTTCCTCAACCATTTAATCTCACAATTTTGTCCTTTTGTGAGTGCTTATGGTTTAGACAATATGTTACATTTCATTAAAAGCTAATAGCAATTTTATAACGAGAGACCAACTCAATCAGTGATCAACTTTTCCTTGATCCTCTACTGCTATCGAATCCATTGGTCCTATTTTTTATCGTGCTTATCTATGCTTCAGCCTCTTCTTTCCTTGTTGCCTCCCTTCTGCTTTGGATTTTAGATATATCTTGTTGCAGTAGCCACCCTATCATGAACATAGCAGATTTTAGACCATCACAGTAACACAAACTATACTAATACATGCATTCTATAAAATGAACTATAAACAGTATTAATGCATGAAAATAAAGAAAGTCAAGGAAAAAGAAATCCTACAAGTTTATGCTTAAACCCCTGTTCAAAACTTGAACATATGCCCGATAGAACAGATGCTTCCTCCCAATCCAGTCCACATCTGATGAAAGCATGAACCAGGACAAAGTAACGACCATTCTTCAAAACACCAAAATCTTAAAACGCATTCTTCAACTCAGACAACCTTAACATTGGCCCGCGCCCACGGGAAATCTTCGCCATTCTATAGAACAATGTAAAAACACCAGGAAGGCGGGAAAAACCCCCACCGACAGTACTAAGCATCAGGAAGATAACTAACTTCGGCAGGTGATCATACTATAGCATAGGGCTATTAGTTCATTAAGCTGCCGCAACGGTGAAAACCATACAAACAACGGTTTCCCCGATCAACATAAAAAACATCGGCAAGCGGAAGAACAGAGGACTCCGGCAGCATAGTCCTATTCAAAGCCGCAATGGCGGGAGACGGACAGACAAAGGGCTCCGCGGCAACTGAGAACATCGACGAAACAAACACTAACCGCAGCCTCGGACCATGGAAACACTATGGTATCAGATGACTAGCTCAAAGAGGATCCGCAACGGTGAAAGTCACACGAACTAAGGGTTGCGCAAAAATAGAAAATACCCACGAAAATGAAACTATCGGAGAAAAATATAACAAACAAAATCGGATGGTTAGTCTGCTCAGGAGCCGCAATGGTGGAAAGCAATCAGACTACAGCTTTTGATCAGAGCTATAAAATTTTCCAATAACGAAAAGAAAAACAATAAACCCGAAATCGGCGAGGATAAGCCCTAATCCATAGGAACGTTTATTATTAAGATTTTGCAACGGTGGCTGTATAGAGGACCATGGTTGCGATTCATAGTTCAAACAACTTCCGAGAACGAAAAGACTGAGATAAACATCAGTAAGTCAAAAGTCAAATTCAAATCAGTAGCATCAGATATTCATTCAACAATCAACCTCAAAAGATCAAACTCGCAGCAGAGTCAAACAATTTCAATAAATCTAAGCAAGACAAAATTTAAAGGAGGGTCCCAAAATTTTAAAAAATTTGGGAAAATGTTGCAGCTGCAACAATTGGCGACTACCTGGTGAACCCAGATCTCTGGACAAATTTTTTCTTAAGTAGCAGACTGTTTAACAATAAAAACCAACATGTTGAATTCTTCCAGATGTATAGATTTCCCTAAAGGCAAATATATGTACTTTTAATCATTGATGATAATCCAATTTAGGAAATGGGAACTAAGACTTCAAATTCAAGATAACTCTTTCGAGGCCAAGGATATGATTTTCATTTTTTTTTAAACCTTTGTCTTCGATTAGCTTCCATCTTAGACACCGCAGGATTGTAACATATGGTAAACAAAAATATTCATTTGTTCCTCATTCCCCTGCCATTTTGCACTTTTGTGCTTCTGGACTTTTTTGTCCTTTTGAGTCCTGCTCATGCCTTTCTTCCTGAATTTTTATTCAATCTCCTCTATCCATAGTGTCCTTTTGTGTGAGAGATGTATTTAATTTCCAGCTCACGAACGGAGAAGAACTTTTTGGCAATTTCGTACTTATATGTTTTAGTACTTTGTTTTGATAGATATTACTTTCTTAGGAGTTTTGACTCTTATTAGCCTTTTGGCTTTCAATTCTCGGTATGGGATCATTTATATATAATACACTGTTTACCCTGCTTCCTTTCCGTGGGTCTTTTGCTGTCGCACCCTAGGACATTTTTAAATGTGAAATGGATGGAGCCTTGAAATAGTATTCCAGACCTTTTGATCTTGAGCTATTTTACAGGGGTTAAGTAGGACTTCAATGTGCTCATAGCCATTTAGGAAAACTGCTTAACTAGAAGAAATTCTATCAGATGAAACAATAGTACACAGTCTTATACTCAAGGATCTCAATTAATCCAGAATTCTGATGTTGTCCATGCAACCAACAGTTTACCTCTTTTTATTGAAATCAGTCAAAATCTAAACTACAGCAAAACATAAATAAAATAAATCAAAATAGACAATCAAATCAGTTTATTTATGCACAAAACCAAAAACAAAAAATCAGGAAATATAAGGTTTGAGAACCAAACCATTTACTGGTAAGTTCTCTTCCCGCCCCTGTAAGTCTTGCAATTTATAGGTTGAGGGGCCAAGTTTCACTACAATCTGAAAAGGGCCTACCCATAACTGTTGAAACTTCGTGTGCTTCCCCTTTTCATCATGCGGGTGATCCCACTTAAGAACCAAGTCTCCCACTTCAAATTCTTTTGTTCCAGCTTTGTGCTTATCAAACCGCCTTTTCACTACCTCTTGTTGTTGCTTAAAACGTTATTTGTCCCTAGATCTAGACTCTTTTTCCTTCAAAAGATTATAGATTCTAAGTTGTAGGATTTCGTTATCTATGCCTCTAGACTCTTGGGCTATTATGGAAGATGGTAGCATAATGTTAGGAGGAAGTATAGCATTTTTTCCATAAACAAGGGTATACGGTGACACACCTAAGGAATTATTGGGTGTGACCCTATAATCCCAAAGAGCATTTGGTAGTGCTAAATGCCAACTTCTATGGTTTTCTATGATAGTCTTTTTTAAGATCCTAATCAAATTCTTGTTTGTAGACTCTGCCAAACCATTTTCTTTGTGGGTAGTAGTTGGCAGAATAATGCAACTTAATTCCTCTTTCATGAGCCAATGCAGTTAATTTAATGGAAGAAAAATAAGTAGCATTATCAAAAACTAGAGAAATTGGAACCCCAAACTTGGTCATAATATGATCCTACAAGAAATCCATGACCGCATCTTCATTGACTTTACGTAACGGAATGGCCTCGACCCATCTAATGAAGTAGTCAGTTGCCGTTAAAATATATTTGTGCTGTAAGGAAGAATTTGGTTTTATTTCTCCAATGATATCAATTCCCCATTGCTCAAATGGTTTTTCTATCATCACGGGCTTCAATGGTCCTGCTGCTTTGGCTTGTCTCCCCGCACACCTCTAGAAGATATCACACTTTCTAACATGGGCATGAGCATTCTTGAATAGCATGGACCAATAGTATCCGGCTCTGAGAATCTTGTGGGAAGTCGTATCTCCAAAAAAATGGCCTCCAGCAGGCCCGTCATGTAACTCAGCTATGACCTTTTTTGCATCTTCTTTCTCTAAACATTTGAGGACTCCATCATAATTTTTCCTAAATAAAATTCCATCAATGATCTGATACGCAGCTGATTTAAGGTGCAACACTCTTTGCTGCTTGGAATTCCAATGTTCTGGCAACAAACCTTCCTGAAGGTAATGAACAAGGTCTCAGTACCAGGAATCTGGAGCTATGAAAAGGGGACATACATCCATCATATGTAATTTAGCTTCATTTTCCCAATCGTTTTCTTCATTGTTTTTACCCTCAGCTATTAATTTGCACAGTCCTTATCCTTTAAATATGCACGCTGGTTTGAATTCAAGGTCATATTCTTGCAAATTTGTTACCCAGTTGCCTCTTCTTTCTCCTAATTCCTTTTGTACGAAAAGAGACCTCACAACTGGGTGTGGAACTGTTACCTTTGTCTAGTTCTTAAGTATGTATGGCCTAAATTGTTTTACAGCTTTGAAGACTGGATAAGCTTGTTTATCTACCGCTGGGTAATTCAATTCATCCCCCTGCAGACCAGTGCTCATAAATGATATGGGGAACTCATCTCCCCCATCTTCCTTCTGAGTAAGCACCACTGCTAGTGAATCATCAGAAGCGAAAGTCGACAAAATAAAATCCTTCTCAAAATATGGACTTTTGAGAGAGGGTGCATGAGCAATAGATGTCTTTATTTTACTGAATGCATTATTCTCTACATATGTCCACTTGAATTGTACACTTTGTTTCACCATTTGCTGCAAAGGTTTGACAATTTGAGTGAAATCCGGCACAAACCTTCACACAAAATTTATTGTCCCCATGAATGATTGCATCCCTTTTTGTTATGGGGTAAGGGGATCTGTTCAATAGCTTTGATCCTTTCTGGGTCTATGAAGATCCCCTTTTTAGAAACCATGTGACCCAGTAGCTTTCCTTCTATAACAAAAAACACACATTTCCTTGGTTTCAGTGAGATGCCGTATTTTCGACAATGCTTGAAAATTTGTTTTAAATGGAATGCGTGTTCTTCTCTCTTCTTTGAAAATATCGTCACATCGTCGAGATACACTACAACAATATGACCAATTAGACCGCGGAAAGCTATATCCATAGCCCTTTGGAAAGTAGCTCCAGCATTAATGAGTCCGAAGGGCATCCTTCTGTAAGCAAAAGTTCCCCATTTTGTTCTGAATGTAGTCTTAAGTCTATCTTCTTCAGCTACTAGCACTTGATTGTAGCTAGAGAATCCATTTAATAACAAAAATAACTCAGAACCTGAAACCATCTGCAATATCTGTTCCATGGGCGGGACTGGATAGTTGTCTTTGTCTGAAGCACGATTTAGGTTTCTGAAGCCCACACATAGTCTGATTTCTCCAAATTTCTTCCTTACTGGTACCAAATTTGAAACCCATTCTGAGTGTCTAACTTTGAATATAATTTTGGCATCCAATAATTTCTTCACTTCATTCTGAATTAATGGCTCCAGTTTTGGATGCATCTTCCTCAAAGGTTGTTGATAAGGCTTGACTCAAATCTAATAGGAATGATGTGTTGTATAATCTTGGTATCATATGTTTTAAGTTCTTCATACATCCAGGCAAATACATCTTTGTACTGTTTGAACAAACTAATGAACTTATTTCTTTCACTCGGGGAACAACACTTTCCCAAATTTACATATTTGGGTTTAACTTCAGTTCCCAAATTTATCTACTCGAATTGCAAAGGCGAGCTGTGAGTCTTGACATTTGCTGGTCTTTTGAACTTGCTGTCTAAATCAAACATCCTCTCTAGAGTCTTGATCCCTTTAGGAATGAAGTTGTCAAATTTTAACTAAGCTTGGTGTTCTTCGTCATCGATAATTCCCCTTTGAAAGTTTCATCATTCATTAAACATTCCAAGATTTGTTGATCATCATCAAAAACTCGTAGATTAGTAATCATGTCTGGAACCGAAGGCCTGAAAAGTAATTCAATAGAACACTTGTTATTCGTAGGCACAAGCCTTGCAGCCGAGGTAGCTAACAAGTTAGCTGCTGCATTCTTAAGTCTAGGAATGGATAAAATATTAAATGCATAAAAATTTGTTAGTAAATCCCATACTTCATTTTGATAAGCTTTTAAATGAGGTGAGATGCAATGTATCTGTTTTTTAATATGTTTTACAATTATTTCAGAATCCCCATATACTTTCAGATTTTCTACTTTTAACTCGATTGCTTTTCTTAGTCCTTGAACTAATGATTCATATTCAAATGTGTTATTGGTACATTCAAACTCTAATCTGCATGAAAGAAAAAATTTATTCTTCTTTAGATCAATTAGGACACAACCAGCTCTTGATCCTTCCAAAGTTTTAGATCCATAAAAAAAAAAGCGTCCAAAAACTATCTACTTCTATTGTTCTTGAATCAACAACTACATCTGAAACTAATTCTACTATTTTACAGTCAAATTCATCAGCCTGTGAAAACCAAAGGAGAACATGCTGTGTATCTGGTGTGCTGTTGACTTCTTCCGCTTGGTAGTTTCCCGGTTCTAGTTCAATGAAGTAATTCCCCAATACATAATTCACTGGTTCATTCTTACCCTCCAGCTGAGTAAATTTGTGCTTCATGTGGGGCTCTCTTAATACTTTAATTTGATTGGGACTTCCCTTATAAGGTACCCAAAGATGTGACCAATCTGAAGCAAAATACCCATTTAGCTTTGCTGACCAATCCTGACTCAAAACAAGTCCATAAGCTTCAGGTATGTCTACTACAACAATATCTATGAACTGACATACCTTTTCATTTGAAGATAGTCGAATCAAAACATCCTCCATTTCCCCAATTACCTTCACATTTGTTCTGTCTAACTGAATAACCTGCCAGGTAGATGGTTTAGGCTGTCCATTTATCTTTTTGCAGACTAAAAGCGGCATAACATTTACTGATGCCCCTGAGTCCACTAAACAGTTGTGTACGTTATGGTTGAAAATTTCGAAAGTCAAGAGAAATGGTGGAGTTTTGCATTTAGGCTTACCTCCCACACTTACTTCACCAATTTCCTCCTCTTTCGGTTGATTGTCAGTGGGAAGCTTTTCTTTAGGTATCTCAAGTACTTTCAATAATTTTTCTTTCTGCTGCGGCACATTACACATCTCAAATAGTGAAATATTTGCCTTTACCTTTTTTATATCCTCCACAATGTCATACTCCATCTTATGTTCTGCAAGATTCATTTTTACATTATTGATCTTCTCTTCAATGGGTTTAGTAGGCATTTTAATCTGCTTTGGATTTTGACTGGTAATGGTAAACTCGGGAATTTTATTAGCTATAGTTCTTTTTTGAAATTTCTTTACGTTCTTCTGGAGTCTCTTAATTTTCAGGATTATTAACCTATCTTCTTTTATCAGCCCTTGGCTTCTCGTTGTCACATTTGCTTCTGATATGTCCTCATGTCTCAAATCAATTTCCTTTTCGGTATCAAACATCGAGACACAGTCCCATAAAACCATGGCATCATCCTCTTGCTTTTCTGTTGATTTGTTATCATGTTCTTCCTCATCATTTGCCTTTGTTAGTTTTGAGTCCAGCAGCTGATTCATCACTAATGTCATTGAATTTATCCATTGAGGACAATTTTTTTCAGAATGGGGCTGCTAGTGAAAAGTGCAAAAGTTATCCATACCTACCTCCGTTAAGTTCATTGATGCAGGACTGTGTGGAGGAGGTTTGGACTGATTGTTATCTTCTCTCCTTTTATAATAAGGATTGTAAGATTTATGTGCTTCCTTTTCCTTTTCCAAATCTATTATTATATTTGAAAGCTTCTGCATCATCTTTACCATCCCTTCAAAATCATGAGACTGCTCCTCCTTAGGCATAGTAAATAATAAATCTTTCTTACCAAGAGTTTTTTCTCTAGACTACTTAGGATAATATTCGATGCTCTCTCTTTCGGCTTCTTCATACATTTCTGATAACATAGGTTTGGATTTCATCTTGGTAAACATGGCCAAATCAGGCCCTAAAGCTGAAGTATAATACTCCATCAGAACTTTATCCGAGGGCTTATTAGTTTCAGAAAAAATTCTTAAGATAAGTGGAAAACCTTTGGGTGAAACTATGCACCTTCTCTTTTCTTTCTTTATTCAAAGCGCACATTCCTTTCATTAGTGTTGCATGGGGTTTCTGGGCTGAATATCCTTTCAAAAGTATCCCAGTCTGGGATTGAGTTCACAGGTAGACCAAAATACCATGAGGCTGCTACCCCTTTCAAGGTATGTGGAAAAAGTCTGCAGACAACATCTTCGTGTTCTCCAGCCCTTAATCCTTCTATGGCCAAGTAAAATCTTTGCAAGTGGTCATCTACTAAAATCCTCTCACTTGGGTCAAATTTGGGCAGCATTTTCTCAAAAGCCTGAGGTAAGTCATGCAAAGGAGGTGTTAGGTTTAGAGGTGATCTAGATTTCCAAGCAGGTGGTGGATTTGGTGGGTTAGGTGGCTGATTTGCATTTATGCCTGCCATGAGTCTTGGTGGAGAGTGAGGTGGTGAATGAACAGAAGTATTAACAGGTGAACTGTAAGGTGTATTTGGGCCCACTTGATTCAAAGGTTGAACAACTTCCTGTAATGCTGTTTCTACCAATTCTTCAAAATCTCCAACCAACACTGAGTCTTCCAATATAGGACGGTCTTTTTTCTTATAATCTCTTCTGGGTAAATTAGGGATAATTGGTAACCCTCCAATACTTTTCACATAATCCTTGGTATGTCTTCTCATATCATTAACAACCTCGTTATCAACAGAATACAAGTGTTTCTTCCACTTCTCTTCAGGAATCGGATTGGGAAATGAACTGCTTTCTGAACTATCACTGGTGGAGTAATTTCAAGGAAATGAGTTTCCTCGGCCAGCCATGCACTGGTGGCCCTCCGTCTAGCACCAAAAATTGTTGATGCATGGGAAATTGCAGGCAACAACAGCAAGAGATTCTCCCCAGTAAACGTTCCCAACTAGCCCGTTACTGTTTGGTATGGGGAATTCGTCCGGTTTCCAGTCCAGCTACCATAGGTCAAGTAACAAAAATAAAAGGTTTTACTGGTTGCATACCAGTCCACCGTGTATATTTTTGTGTTTTAGTTTTAAGTATGATATGCAAGTGCCTATATAAAATGCAGATTGATAGAGAATACGAGGAGTGGTCACAATGTGATGCGCAGGTCCTTACCTCTCGTCTTAAACTCTCTCTCATCTAAATCACACACAGCAAGAAATTAAAACTAACTATATAACTATCCCTAGGGAGCGAGATTACCATTTAATGAGTAATGTATTACTGTTCATGCATTAAGAGAAATCACAGGTAGTTGTTCTTATTTCAAAACACATAAACATGAATAGATATATGAACAACAAGATAGCTCATTGTTTGTGAAAACATTCATTACTCATAGTGGAAATTATCATAAAATAAACCAGAGAACATTTATACAAGAACATAGGTTCAAAAAGTTAGAACAATCTCACAGTTAATGAATAAAAGATGAAAACGAAATAGTTCCCCTTCAACATCATCCATTGCACAACATTTGAACATTCCACCAAAGCTTTCTCCAATAGGCGAAATTGTAATTTTCTATTGCAAAACGAAATAGTTCCTCTTACAACATGTCCTCACTGGGAAAAAGTTCGTTCTCCTATCTAATTTTTCTATACTTATACTACAAGCAAACCCTTAGGATTCCCCTCGGTGACCTTTGGGTTCCTCAACTGTTTAATCTCACAATTTTGTCCTTTTGTGAGTGCTCATGATTTAGACAATATGTTACATTTCATTAAAAGCTAATAGCAGTTTTATAACGAGATACCAGCTCAATTAGTTATCAACTTTTCCTTGATCCTCTCCTGCTATCGAATCCGCTGGTCCTATTTTTTATCTTGCTTCTCTATGCTTCAGCCTCTTCTTTCCTTGCTGCCTCCCTTCCACTTTGGATTCTAGATATATCTTGTTGCAGTAGCCACCCTATCACGAACATAACAGATTTCATACCATCACAGTAACACAAACTGCACTAATACATGCATTCTATAAAATGAACTATAAACAATATTAATGCATGAAAATAAAGAAATTCAAGGCAAAAGAAATCTTGCAAGTTTATGCTTAAACCCCTATTCAAAACTTAAACATATGCCCGATAGAACAGATGCTTACTCCCAATCCAGTCCACATCTGATGAAAGCATGAACCAGGACAAAGTAACGACCATTCTTCAAAATGCCAAAACCTCAAACCGCGTTCTTCAACTCAGACAACCTTAACATCGACCCGCACCCACGGGAAATCTCCGCCATTCTATAGAACAATGTAAAAACAACAGGAAGGCAGGAAAAAACCCCACTGACAGTACTAAGCATCGGGAAGATAACCAACTTCGGCAGGTGATCATACTACAGCTTAGGGCTATTAGTTCATTAAGCCACCGCAATGGTGAAAACCATACAAACATCGGTTTCCCGATCAACATAAAAAACATCGACGAGCGAAAGAACAGAGGACTCCGGCAGCATAGTCCTATTCAAAGCCGCAATGGCGGGAGACGGATAGACAAAGGGCTCTATGGCGACTGAGAACATCGACAAAATAAACACTAACCGCAGCCTCGGACCATGGGAACACTACGGTATCGGATGACTAGCTCAAAGAGGAGCTACAATGATGAAATTCACACGGACTAAGGGTTCCGCAAAAATAGAAAACACCCGCTAAAATCAAACTATCGATGAAAAATATAACAAACAAAATGGATGGTTAGTCTGCTCAGGAGCCGCAATGGCGGAAAGCAATCAGACTACAGCTTTCGATCAGAGCTATAAAGATTTTCGATAGCGAAAAGAAAAAACAATAAACCCGAAATCGGCGAGGATAAGCCATAATCCATCAAAACGTTTATTATTAAGCTTTTGCAACAGCAGCTGTATAAAGGACCATGGCTGCGATTCACAGTTCAAACAACTTTCGAGAGCGAAAAGATTGAGATAAACATCCATAAGTCAAAACTCAAATTCAAATCAGCAGCATCAGCAAACAAAGATATTCATTCAACAATCAACCTCAAAAGATCAAACTCGCAGCAGAGTCAAACAATTTCAATAAATATAAGCAAGACAAAATTTAAAGGAGGGTCCCAAAATTTTAAGAAATTTGGGAAAATGTTGTAGCTGCAACAAGTCACTATGAACAAACCACATGGAATATGTATAGATATACACACAAGTCCATAGAATACCATACTGTAAATATATGTATGGATCCGTACAACCGTATGAACAGGGTTGTTCAACAACAACAACAGAAGTGTTTTCCCTCGGTTTTTTGTGAAGATTTTAGAGGTATAATTTCAGAGTAAGTTGGGCTTCTGAAGGGAATGTTTTTCCATGTTTTTGTGTAATTTTTAGGGCCCTTTTCCCAGTAAGGGATCCCTTGTAAGCTTGGAATTTATTTAATGAAAAGCTTATTTTGAAGTGTAGAAAAATTGTAAGTGTTTTGTGATTTGTTTCCTATTTTACTTCCATTGAAGCTTTTTACTAATACATCTCAGTAGTGTATTTTGACACTATTTTGATTAGTGGGTTGAATTTTTTTTGTTTGAAGCAAGGAAAGACCTAGAAATTATTTTATTTAGGCTTGAGATAAAAAAAGTAATAGTATGGAGGAACATGGAGGACTAAAAATTATCCATGGATATATCATACTAATCCAACAACAATATGGAATGAAAGGAGAAACCATATTAATCAAGATTGAAGTGGAAAGGAACTAGTTGGACCCCATTTCCACATTTCACTAGGATGGATGGATGCCGTCCTTGGTAAGAGTAGACTACAATGCTTAATGGACAATATTATACAAATTCCCCCCATGTTTTAATTTTGAAACATGCGAATGGGGATGGAATGTAAAGTATCTAGGGATAACAATAATGGATAGGAATTGCTCCCTGAATTGTTAGGCATGGTTTGTATTCCCTCAATAGAGTGACTTTGTATTTTAATTTTCCTCTTTAACATTATGAAAATTTGATAGATTAAATTCCAATGTGAAGGATAGATATGTGTATGTATGTTTTGTTTTAATGTAAATATTATGGTGTGGTAAAAATGTATTATTTTATAAGAATATCTCATTGAAATAAAAGGACTAGAGTTTCTAGGGTTTATAAAAGTAAGGAAAATCAGAGATGGTAAATTAGAGAAAAAGATTAGATGTAAATGGAATCAAAGCCTTACAATTATTGAGAGAGATAATTCATCATCGAATTGAAGTTGTGTTGAACAACTAAGCTACCTCATCCATTTATTTGAAGTTTGTATTCTACAAAGGTTGATCAAAATTTAGTTTCCTCCTATCTAGCATACTCCTCAATCAGCTATAGACTAGGACTTAGACTTAGGTCCACACAGAGTATCAAACTTGGACAAAACACCACATAGAATTAGACACCCACTCATACAAACACATCAGACCATAGATAGAAGCATGAGGAGAAGAAAAATGTTATTTTAGGTTTAATATGGGTATATCCTTCCTTCCAGTGGATAGATAATTCATTTCCTTTGCCCCTCTCTCTAAAATGAACTATTGTCACGAAGACAAATTTTCTCTCTCTTTCTTTCTGATACAAGGATAAACATAAAAATCAGTTGAGTAAATAGATGGAACCATTAGGAGACAAGTTAGTTAGATTAGGTGTGAGATCAAAATGTTGGA
The DNA here is from genome assembly GCA_001517045.1 of Pseudotsuga menziesii. NCBI lineage: Eukaryota > Viridiplantae > Streptophyta > Pinopsida > Pinales > Pinaceae > Pseudotsuga > Pseudotsuga menziesii. The sequence continues at coordinate 49,613 of LPNX010682331.1, read as the reverse complement.
AGAACAAAAATTCCATGGAAAGTATATGATCGAATGTGGAGGAACTCATAAATGTGTTAAGGGGTCTTAAACATTGGCTATAAGTTTAATCATTCAACATTTCTATAAGTAAAATGGTTAAGGGATAATTCCTATGAAAGACTTATATTTTGTGGATTATGAGGAAGAGCCTATTATTCTTGATTCCACATTTCATTCACATCAAGAGATAATGGACCTTTGGAGAAGCAATTCGAATTTAATACAAAATATGAAGTTAGATGTCTTGATCCTAAGATCGAACAAAGTACTACTAATTGGTTTATGATCTATTTAATTATGTTTCATAGGCCAATCTCATAGAAAAAATTATGGTAAGTAATATTGAGTTGGAAGTACATGATCATCCCACCCCCTACCCATTGGGATGGGTAAGTAAGGATGCAAATTTTAGGGTCACAAAATAGTGCAAGATCAAATTTTCCATAAGTGAAAATTATATGATGGAGATGAAGTATATGTAATACCCCTTGGTGTTTGTGGTGTAGTGTTTATCCCCCATATGTATAAGATAGATGTGATATTCATGAGGAGATAAAACCAATACCACTTGATAAAGGATGGGAAATATTCTATCATCAATACACACAAAGGTAAATCAAATATCTCTAGTAACTGCCAACCAAGAAAAGAAAATGATCAGTTCAAGTATAAATTTTCTTTTTCTTTTCTTAATACATAATAAGAAACAATGTGATTTGGAAAAAGTAAAGTATATTTGGAGGGATGTACCAAAGAGAAGAAGAAACACTTAGATAATCTTTTGTGTCCATACAAAAATGTGTTCCAGGAGCATAGATGGATACCTCCTAAGAGGGAAGTGGATCATGAGATACAATTGTTGCTAGATTTCCCATTTTGGAACATCACATTATAGAGAAAATCTATTCTAGAAGCAGACAAAGTGAAGCCTTAGTTGCAACAATTGTTGGAGTATGAAGTAATTTGACCAAGCGCATCAGCTTGTGGATCACTTATTATCATATTGTCCAAAAAGGATGGGAATTAGAGGATGTGTATTGACTATAGATCTCTAATTAATATCACCCTCAAGAATCACTACCCTCTTCCTGTGATCAATGATTTTCTACATCGATTAAATCATTCCAAGTAATTCACTAAGTTGGATCTCAAATTGGGATACCACTAGGTGTGAGTGAAGGAAGAATACACCTGGAATACCACCTTGAACACTAGGAAAGGTCTAGATGAATGGTTAGTAATACCTAGTGGGTTTGTGTAATGCACCATCTACATTTATGTGTTCGATGAATGATCTATTTATCCCTTTTATAGATTCATTTTTTATTAGTGTATTTAGATGATATATTGGTTTATAGTGTTGCCTAGTAAAATCATATCTCACATATCAAGCAGGCATTAGAGACCTTGAAGAAACATCAACTGCTATAGAACATTAATAAATGTGAATTTTTTCAGTAGCCCTTGGTGTATTTGGGGTATGTGATTGGTGGAGGAGAAAATGAGATTGATCCTACAAATATGGAGGCCATCACCAAGTGGACAAATCCTACAAATTTCATTGAAATTAGGAGATTTTAGGGGGCAGAAAAATACCTTAGGAATTTCACAATTTCCTTTTTGGTTGTGGCTTCACCTCTCAATGAAATAACAATGAGAGGCAAGAGTTTTCGGTGGGAAAAGAATTAACATAAATCTTTCAACGAGCTAAAATGAAAGATTAGTCGAGCAACAGATCTTGCATTTCCTATCTTGCAAGCCTTTTGAAGTGGAGATGGATGCAAGTGGGTATTCCATGAGATAAGTTTTGATCCAAGGAGGTAAGTCCATATGCTATAATTCTGAAATGTTTCATGGGGGAGTTCTAAACTACCCTACCTATCATAAGGAACTCTATGCCCTAGTTGAAGTTGTTAGAAGTGGAAACACTATCTGATGGGAAAGGAGACCATGATTCACGTTGATCACCAACTACTACAATATTTTCAAGTCCATAGTAAGATACAACAAACTTGACAATACAAGTGGATGTGATTTTTACAAAAATTTCATCTAATCATCAAAAGTAAGAAGGAAAATACAAAGAAGTTGGAATAAATGTTCTCAAGGCCATTTACAACCAACATTACAAATTTGTGTACTCTTATGCATATGGATCCTTTCACCCATGATGCATAAAAGGAGGAATACATCTAAGACAAGGATTTCAAGGAGGTATTTCAACATCTGCACAACTTATTCCATGTAGAAGAAGGTGACGATAAGGTTTACTATCACCTCCGGGATGGGTTAGTCTAGATGTTAGACAAGCTGTGTGTTTCCGAATATGAGATATTGCAATTAATGAAAGAGGCTCACCCCTCTAAAATTGCAGGTCATTTTGGTGTTGGGAAGAGAATTTCCAACTAACAAAGGTATGTTTACTGGCCTAAAATGCAAGAAGATTTAGCTTGGTTTATTATAGGATGCATAATTTTTTGTATAATTAAGCCCAATAATAGGAAGTAAGGTCTATACCATCCTTTATATGTTCCTATGAGACTAGCGAAGACCATCTTTATGCATTTTGTGGGTGGTTTTCCAACCGCTAGGAAGGGACCTGACTATTTATTTGTGATAGTAGACATATTCAACAAGATATACATTATCATGCCTTGTAAAAATACCATCAAAGGACAAGAAGCAACAAACATGTTCTTTGAAAAGGTCGTGGTGCACTTTGGAACACTAAGGAGCATCATCTCAGATAGGGATACTATATTTGTCGATGTGTTTTGGAATACACTTTGGGATAAGATGGAGACTAAGTTGAAGAGATATACAACAATCCATCCATAAAAATATGTGAAGATAGAAGTAGTTAGCATGAGTTTGGTGCAACTTTTGAGTGGTTAAAATCAAAAGAATTCAAAGATTTGGGATGAAAATCAAATCTACATACATCAACCTTATAATGTAGTAGTCGACACTTCCATTCGAAATTCCTCTTTTGAAACTTGTTTTGGGTACTACCACCTTCACCTATAGATTTTGTTTATGGGAAACAAGGGGGAGAGAGGGAAGGCGCTACACATGAAGAATTAAGAGATGAAAAACTAATTGAGAAGATTAAAGGAAAATCCATTTACAAGTATGAGAAGCATTAAATAAGTCATAAGAAAAGTACAAGGAAATACATGATAAACACAAGGTTGAGAAAACATTCAAGATAGGAGATATATATTTGTTTCACTTGAACAAGGAAACACTACAAGGTCATATTAAGAAAATTAAGAAGATCAAGGAATTACAGTGTGTTCCTTTTGAAGTATTGGATAATGTAGGAGATAACGCATACAGACTCAGTATACCCCCATACATGTTCATTTACTTAGTAGTGAATGTGGAAAATATGAAACTCTATTAACCTTCCATGTTGGACCTGGAATCTGAGCAAGTCTTAGCTTATGTAGAGGACTTAGCACTAGAGGCTCAAGTAGTGTTAGTAGAATACATAGTATTGCAAATGAGGTTAGTATCAACCAGGCGATTACAGTATGAACTTTAGCAAGTGAGGTTGAAAGGAAAAATTGCATGAAATACTAAATGGTTATCCAAGAAGAAGGTAGAGAAAAAATTTCCTCACCTCATACAGTAAAATATTTTGGTTACTAAAAGCCTCCCAAAATATGAAGGTGTGATCCGAAATGGATCATTATATATAATTTGTCATCTATTTTTTTTCTTTATAGGTGAAAGGATTGGATGAATTGACTTATAGGGTCCATTTTATGGGTAGATCTCACTTTGTTGATTTGGTGTCCAAAACCTTTTGAGGCATGTTGTGGGAAATTTTTAGGAATTACACGATATTTTTGGGGTCAAAATTTCAATGTTTGTGTTACACCCATTGCTGTTATTATACACTTTGAGAACTTTCCAACATTGTAAGAATCACCTCATTCGAAGTCTGTATGAGGAATTTATGCCTCCCACAAGTTTACCTATCTGGTTGAACAACACATTATTGAGTGGATTCGACATCATCTCTCATTCCTCACACAAATGGATCTAGTCATATGTGAAATTTTAGGAACATTCTTCCAAAACCCTAACCCTAATCAAGAGTTGAGGCATGAAAAACCCCTAAGATTAACCCGATGGATATTAGTCTATGTTAATATCAAGTCATTAGGATAAAAATGGGTTCCATTCTAGATATTTTATTTTTTTGTTCCATAGCTGAGTAATACTAATGGAATGGACATTAGAGAAGATCAAAGGGAGTAGGAGATAATGTAGTAGTCATATGGGACACAATGTCCAAGGTAACTCCATAGAAAATACATGTTCCTTTGTATTTTCATTCTATAGAAGAGAGCAATGCATAGTTGTCATCTATGGTTGGGTTTCTCCCTTTGTGGGTTTTCCTAGCGCATAACTTGTGTTATTTGTGTGGATTGTGAGTTTATTTTCTCCACTTATTTCTCTTACATTTTCAGTTTATTTAGCATTCAATGGAAATAAGCTAATAAAAATAAATCATCTATAATATCCATTGTGACAAGTTTTTCTAGTAGAATATCCATGATAGTGTACAAATCATATTGGTATTTGAGAATTTTTGTTTTGGGTTTTGTGGGTAATTACAGGATGTAGTGGTGAGTGGAAATAAAAGTCGTCAAAAGCTAGACATGGAGGATGAGCTTAGTGAAGAATCGGGGGGAGAATATGAGTGGGTATTTACAAAGATGGAAATAAAATTATCCGATATCTCATGCAACATGTCAATCCTCATGGAAGTTATGGGAACAAGTTTGGACCTTTCGGTGATTTTGGAAGTTGTAACACATAGATCAGAACAATGGAGAAACTGGGAGACAAAGGTGACCCATAAGAGGAGCCAAAGAAATATCCTGAGAAAGAGAATCCAAGTTCTAGTACCAATATCCCTTACCAATATCTGTTGAAAATGGAATTGAAAGAGGATATTAAGTTGTACCAAGGTGAGGTTGGTGCTTTAAATTTGAATTATTGATTGCAATCATTAGAGTTCTATTTTAGCATCCATCAAATAGATGAGGAACATAAAATTTCATTTGCTCAACTAAAATTAGAGGGCCATGCATTAACTTGGTGGGAAATCCAAAAGGAGTAACTTAGGCTAGAGGGTGATATGTTGGTAACTAAGTGGGAGGATTTAGAAACCCTTATTAAATCCCAATTATACCCTATTGTCTATGTAGAGGTGTTGAAATATTGTAACTTCAAAGGATATTCTAAATGTATTTTATAGATGTACCCAAGGGAGATGTTATTATTCCTTCGTTGGCATGTTATTATTGTAATTGGTTAGCATAGAGTCATGAGGTAAAGCCTCCATTGTAAGTCGGGTCATAGTACCCCAATGAATAATATATAATATTGTTTTGAGTCTTCCTAGGTGAAGTCGGCCTAGTCAGTTTAGTCAGTATAGATGTACCCCAAGGGAGATGTTATTATTCCTCTGTTGGCATGTTATTATTATAATTGGTCAGCATAGAATCATGAGGTAAAGCCTCCATTGTAAGTCGGGTCATAGTACCCCAATGAACAATAAATAGAATTCCAATCATGTGGATATGATTTGAATCTACCAACTAAACATGACTGGTTGGCTAACTAGAAGTGGCTTAAATCACTGTCAGATCTCACCAGTCTAACTCCACATGTGTAATTCAGTTAATAATTGGTTAAAACTAGTTAAACCAGTTAAACTGATGAGGTAGGTGAGAAAAGGCACCTACCCTCATGCAACCATGCTAAACTGACACTAACTGAACTAAAATACATCTAACTGAATGTAACTGGAGATTGACTTAGCATAAATACCTACTTACCACAACCAACTGATGGAGGCTACTGGTGGCATTCAAAGTGGCTCCCAAAATGTAGGGTCTGGTCTTAGAGGCACATCATCTCATGCATGCACATGCAGTAAGTGGAAGATGACCTCTCTATGTGTTCCCCACACTCTAGTGGTTGGTACCGATGGACCCTATGGAACTGGCAGACCCAAATGCTCTTGTGTACCCAATGGAACCAAACTTAAGTAAATGACTCCTAAGTTAGGCACGGTGATCTAATAGACTATAAATGGACAAGGAGACAAAGGGAGGATTAATAACAATCCTAACACCCCCATTTAATCCTAAATTTGGACGATCTGGACCCTGGTAACTAATACCAAAGGTCACCCATTACAATCTAGAAGTAAAAAATGTTTATCCATGTAAAATGAGGAAAAAGGAAAAACAGCATGGGGAAAATCCTGCCTCAAAAATGGACATGGCACGCAATTTAAATGAATATCTTCACTCCATCTTTGTTCTTCACTTGAATAATCTATATGTACTACTTCTTGGTGAAAAACTTTGTAGAGTTGTTGTAGATGCCTTGATCATGTATCATATTTTCAATGTCGTGTAGAAAAAAAGCATGACGAGAATCCCCTTGTAGCTCATCTTCTGGTGATGAAGGAGAATCATGCAAGTTCTCTTTGATGTGACAACATAAAATATCAGATCTAAACATAAAATCAGAGATGGAAAAGAGATCTGTGCAATCATCTCTTAACCAATGAACATCGATGAAATCGACATGCTCAATTTCTAGTGTAGCTGCATAATGGTAAACTTGATCATGAACCTTTTTCCCAAACTGATGTAAAACCTTTCTAATTTTGTAATAGAGCTTATGAAGATCTGATATATCATAAATTAATTCATATGGAGCAACAAGCAACCAAGGTATAGTGGCTCCAAAATCCGGTTGAGTTACAGTACGAAAACGAGGTTCAACTAGTCTATATAGACAATTGGGAAAATCTAGTGGGTTGTTGGAGGAGCTAGTCGGTGAGACGACTAGTCGAGTTAACTGACTAATCAGAGATTAGGTCGGCCTCCAAAGGTCATGTCGGTTGACTGAACCGACAAGTAGTTACTCATAACCGTTTTGTAAATCATATATAATAGGCTATTGAGCCAGTTAAGAACTTGGTTCAATTTTGTATATGTATGGACCCCCATGTGATTCTATAATATAATCTGTTATTCCATTACATGTTCTTGTCTCTTGTTTCTGTATGTTTATATGATTCTTATGTGTATTATTGGTAACCTTATGTGATCTGTGATATTACAACATTGGTTCCGTTGTCGTTCTATGTTCGGTCAGGGTAACATCAGTAACAGATGGAGACGGTTCGAACCTAACTGCAAGAAATCCTGTAAGAAATCGTGAGATGAAAGAAAAACCTGCAAAAACAAATAAGGATTACTCATCATGGAGAAATGATCAAGAGGAAGCAATTACCCAGTACGAGACCACGAATACTTTGACTGCAAAATCAAAATCTATTATTGACTTGGATAGTAACCTGCTTCTTAAGCGTGTATGCTCTTCATCACTTTCCTTCATTTACCTTCGGCTACGACCTGCAGCCAAGAACTACATTGAAGTTTGAACACTTTTGGTCTGATATTGAGGGATGTGTGCCGCTACAAGTTGAACTCATTGGATGTGGAGATGCAACTTCTCTTCTAGTGAACGTATTAAGATGCATTGGTAAAGACTCATATGGAGAGTTGCAATTTTTGGTACGTGATAATATTTTAAAATTCATATGTTGGGCTACAGACTCAGAGGCCGAGTTGTACATTAAATATCCTTTTCCCACGCTGGACCCATGAATATTTGTGAAAACTCTATGGTAATGATTTGATTCCTCTTGGGAAAATCCACTGAAGAGTTGTCCCTCATGCAATGGAGTGTGGATGTAAATTGTCTCTGCATTTTTTTTTTGCTCGATGTTGAAGACTATTGGAGAATATAGGGAAACCCTAAATTTATTAACAAATCCTGTAGCTGCACTAAGGAGAACTCCATGAGTTGCGACCACTCTTTTTTTTTGAAGAGATGCAACATCTCTTAAAACTTGCAATCTCTCTCAAGAAACTGAAAGATAAATTTAAGTGTGAAGAGCTCATGTTTATTTGGCATGAAATCTTGTGAAGATCATTTTTGAAGAAATGTGGAGACTTATGTGTGAATTTTCCATCCTCCTTCACGTTGGATGAATGTAGACTATTGTTGTGTTCTCATTGTGTAATCTTTGCAATTTGTATAAGTAAAGTTGGATTGATGACCGTGAAGATTATTCTCGTGAAGGTATGATTGTGGGTTGAAGACTGTGTGCAAGTATTGGTCTTGATTGGTATTTATCTAAAGAGTTCCTACATATTGAGAGAATATTCCTTTGAAAAGAGACTATTGCAACGCTAGAGTTTTTATTTGCTTCATTATTCCACTACGTGAAGATTTGTTGTGCCACTCTTCCAATATTTGATGCCCAGAGATGCACTTTTTGTGCATTAAAACAATGAAGAATATCATGTGGTAAATCCCGTTACAACTACACATCATTAGTGAAGATTGTCCATTCGTGGATTAGCAGATACCTCTTTTCAATATTCCTCAAAGAGCTTCTCTATCGGTTGAATAAGATCTGATGGATGTCGGTTGAATAATATTTAGTTGGTTGTCGGTTGAACTGTCAACAAATTAAATGGGTAACCACCGACTGCTCGTGCCCACTATCGACTGACTTCCATATGAAGTAATCGACCAGCCTAAGTGAAAGGATGTATTGCTGATGGACGTACGAAGAAATGACTGTTGATCGACCAACAACTCATGTTGTTTCTCCTAGAGCACCTCTTCAAAGGGGCTACCACCAATTCATTCACTTGGTTATAAATTTGAGGTCTGTCTATTGACATAAAAAATTTCGTTGTTGAGTTGTATTGCTTGATTACAATACTTGTCGACCAATGTTTTCGAAATTACTATGCGCTCATTGAAGCATGTCGGTTGAGTCATGTCGATGGAAACATGTCGGTTGAATCTTTATAAGCATGTTGGTGGTGTAAAATGAAAATCATGTTGGGTTGGCCGTGTCTTCAATTTGATCGAAATAAGTCATTTGTAACTTGGGGGTAAATGTTATTTGGTCAATATGATCATTGATTTTTTTTATGTTTGGTGGATATGCTCATTCTAGTCGAGATCGACTACTTGTCATGTATAGTCAGGTCGATTAAATTTTATGTATTTAAAAAAGAAAAATGTAATTGTGATGATCCAATCATTATAGTGATGTGACTCGTATTTAAAGATTTTGAAGTCAAGAGGGGGTTAAACATGAGTCTCTTGTGAGGCAAGCGATCCCCTCCATCTTATGTAAATTAGGTTGGTCTCTTCCCAACCACTATAAGTTGAGTCATGTTAAGTCAGTCAAAGTACAAGTAGTTGATCATGATTAAGACCATGCACATGAGCAGGAAACATAGAAGCTTGCAAGAAATTTAAACTCTCATGACATAAGAAGATGACGACAATGGCATTCAAGCAGATAACATTCACCTACACAGCAAAGCGCTCCAATGAGACATGATGACAACGTACCCCTCATTATCAAAATGCTGAAACTGTTCCTAGTTTGTGACCTCGAAAAGACAGAAGATAGAGAAATGGCATAGAAATTTGAAGAGCCAAAAGGCCTTGCATGCCTAAACTGATGGAGATGCCGGTCAGATGAGCCAGGGTGAGACTTTAATCCAAAATATCTCGTTGCAGAAGAGGATTGTGGACCGCCATTGTGAGAGGATGAGACTTTGATGGACTACTTCCAGATTGAAGATTGAGGCTGAAGAGTAACCAATCATAGTAGAGCCTTGTACATGAGTGTTTTCCTATCAAGCTGCCAGCTGTTGTGGCTAAGTTACCTTTTCAGACCAATATGCATGGTTGATGCACAATGAGGACTACTTCAATTGTAGTAGAGACCTAGGATGTTGATGCATATTTCTTTGTTCTCTTCAGGACGAAGAAACGTTTTGTTTGTGGGGGAGATGTAGAGGGGGACACTTGACCTCCTAAATATCATCATATTTTTATAAGTATATAGTTAAATAGATATTAACAAATGAGTAGTTGGAGCAGGTACAATCGCTCCAACCTCTCTCATAATGTATAAATAATAATCAAAGATAATACATCATCAGATTGGACGTCCCTTCCCAATTACTTTTCTTTGATGGCTGTGTATAAGCATTTACTGCATGCTTGAATGTGATGTGAAAGCCTATCTATCAACATATGGCATCGTTGCCGTTCTCTATTCGGTCTGGGTGATAGCAGCAGTGGATGGAGACGGTTCGAACCTAACTGCAAGAAATCCTGCAAGAAATCGTGAGATGAAAGAAAAACCTGCAAAAAGAAATAAGGACTACTCATCATGGAGAAATGATCAAGAGGAAGCAATTACCTAGTACGAGACCACGAATAGTCTGACTGCAAAATCAAAATCGATTACTGACTTGGATAGTAACCTGCTTCTTAAGTGTGTATTCTCTCTATCACTTGCCTTCATTTACCTTCGACTATGACCTACGGCCCAGAACTGCGTTGAAGTTTGAACGCTTTTGGTCTCATATCAAGGGATGTGTGCTAATACAAGTTGAACTCATTGGATGTGGAGCTGTGACTTCTCTTCTAGTGAACGTATTAAGATGCATTGGTAAAGACTCATATGGAGAGTTGCAATTTTTGGTACGTGATAATATTTTGAAATTCATATGTTGAGTTACAGACTCAGAGGCCGAGTTGTACATTAAATATCCTTTTCCCACGCTAGACCCATGAATACTTGTGAAAACTCTATGGTAATAAGGATCTCAAATTATATCAGACCCAAAAACAGTTATCTCAAATTTGAACTAATAAAAGTTATATCAGACCCAAAAAAAATTAACACCGTCCCACTTATATCCAATTATAAGGAAAACCAACCAATGACAGAGAATAAATACATGATAACAACTTTCACTAGTGATACAATATAGTAATCCATGAAATTGTCTAGTTTACCAACTGCAGAATTTGGGAGTTGTAGGGTCTTCTGAGTGCCAAATGGATGGGAAAGAGGTGTCATAACATGCATATCAGCCTTCAAATAATATTCTAAATCATATAAATAATAATATGAATGGATTTTGAAGGATTCAGATTAAGACAAGTAAAAAACTAGTGGTAAAAAACTAGTGGTAAAAAACTAGTATTGAGAGGAGATGGCTCTGGGAGACTAATAGGTATTTTTTCAAGGGGAGAAAAAGATATTTTTGATTCTGATAGATCAAAATGAGTATAAAAATAATATATATAAGAAACATATTTATTTTAGCAACCAATGCATGAGCATCATTACCTTTGAATTGCACATTGTTACAGTGCCCCTGGGAATCAACATATTTTTCCCTTCTTGCAAAATCTGGAACATCAATGTTGTTTCTTTCGACCAATTGACTCATGATGTCCATTTTACTTTTAAAACAAGAAATTTCATTGTGAGAATATTTTATGCATTAGCTACACTGTGATATTCCTTTCTTGTTACCCTTTTTCTTGAAATTTGAGTCTTCAACAGTAGAGTTAGAACCTTCATCTTCAAAGTCTTACTTTGATTTTTCTCCTTCACTTTTAGTTTTCCTTTGGACTTGTGATTCTTTATTCCAATAGAATCAAGTGCATGCTATTTTTGAGGTTTTGAGAGTCCCAATTTGAATAAGCTTTATCTTCTCTTGTGTGAGAGAATCTATGAATGCATCCAAGGATGACATCCTCCAATTTCAAACTGCAAGCTTAGTATCATAGAATGTTGACACAAAAACTGAGTATTTCAGACCCAACTTCGATAGAATGGAGAGGATTAATTGATATTCTTACTTGATAATTCCACACTGCTTGAGAAAACGTACTAGTGAATTAAAATTGGTGATGAATCCCTCAATGGTTTTGAATTCGCTTGGTCTCAATGAGATCAACTCATTCTCCAATTAATGTCCTCTAAGATCATCTTGCTTTTCGAAGAGGGATTCAAGTTTGATCCACACTTCATTAGGGAATGTCAATCCATCAAGATGAAAAAGAAGTTCAGGAGACAGAGAGAGAGAGAGACAAAGCAAGCCATAAGCTTCATCCTTCCTGTTATGCCACCTTGCTTTCTCATCAACTGCATTAGGCTTGATTTCTAAGGCCATAGTAACTCTGTAGAGACATTTGCTCCGCAATAGTATCTCAATCTTGGATTTCCATTCATAATAATTGAATGAATTCAAGGTTACTATCTTAGATAGATCCATGCTATTTTGTTGTGTTGTTGGTGAGAGAACTAAAGACCTGCACAAAACTAGAAAGACAATTTTTGTTTAGCCTAACCAGGATCTGATACCATATTAGATTATGGTAGGCAGATCTTGGGACAAAAATAGTCTTCACATAAATTGCACAAGAAAATATTGAGGAGAATAATATTAGAAACCTTCCATTTTCTATGTTCAGTAATACAATGGTGTTACAATAAATAGAATTGCAATCACGTCGATAGGATTCGAATATACCAACTAAACATGATTGACTAACTAACTAGAAGTGTCTTAAATCACTATCGGAGCTCAATAGTATAACTCCACATGTCTAATTCAGTTAATAATCAGTTAAAAAACTAGTTAAACTAGTTAAAGTGATGAGGTAGGTGAGAAAAGACACCTACCCTCATGCAGCCATGAAAAAATGGTACTGACTGAACTGAAGGACATCTAACTGAATGTAACTGGAGATTAACTTAGCATAACTACCTACCTACCACAACCAACTGATGGAGGATGCTGGTGGCACTCATAGTGGCTCCTAAAATGTAAGGATTGTTCTTAGAGGCACAACATCTCATGCATGCACATGTAGTAAGTGGTAGATGACCTCTATATGTGTTCCCCACACTCTAGTGGTTGGTACCGATGGACCCAGTGGCACTAGCAGACCCAAAGACTTTGGTGGACCCAGTGGAACCAAAATTAAGTAAATGACTCCTAATTTAGGAATAATGATCTAATATAATATAAATGGACAAAGAGACAAAGGGAGGATTAATAATAATCCTAACAAAACTCTCTCTCCTCTCCCTCTGGAAGAAATTAGGGTTTTGCAAAGTTTGGCATTTAGAAGATATGCTTTCATAGAAAGTTGTCCCTCCCTAGAGAACATCTATTGATCCCAGCATCAAATTTTTTAGGTGTTGAATCTCCAGGAAATCCAAACCCTAGTTTGTCCATGAACTAGAAAACTACGGAAAACTAGAACCAGAAATTTTGCAGAAATTGGAACCTCACAAGTAAGATTTGAAGGGTGGAGATTTGGGATCTCTAGAAATCAAGTGGGCCAACCAACTTGTCTCAGTCAAGCACATCTCTTGGCAAGTTCAGCTTTTCATTTTGAGAAATTTGAATTTTTAGTGACCTCATGGATAGGATGGCCCCAAGACCTAAGCTTGATGACAAATTTGAAGGCATGGAAAACTTCTTAGGATGGAAGTATAGGATTGGTCTCATTCTTAAAGAGAATGGTATTGATAAGTACATCAAAGATGAATTTGCAGAACCAAAAGAAGATGAAGCTAAGGAGAAGCATGAGAAAGGCCTAATCAATAAAATGAGGATCATTGTTGATTCTATCAAAGATCACTTGATCCCTCTAGTGTCATCTAAGAAGATACCAAAGAAAATGTATGATGCACTTTCCAGAATGTATCAGGGAAGGAACATCAACATAAAGATGAATTTGAGAGCTCAACTGAAGGGAACTAAGATGAGAAAAGGAGAATCAATTCAAGATTACTTCACAAGGGTATACCAGTTCAGGGAACAACTAAGTTTTATTGGAGAGACCCTTGATGAGGATGAACTAGTTATGACTGTTCTCAATGGTCTCACTAGACATTGGGATTCATTCATACAGAATATGTGTGCCAGAAAATAAAGTATGAAGTTTGACATTGTATGGGAAGATTGCATTCAAGAAGAAGCTAGAGTAGCTAACAAAGAAGATCTACTTAGAGAAGATGATCAAGCTCTATCCATCCATACTAAAGGAATAAAACAATCAAACTTCAAGAATGGTAGTCATAAAAATTCAAAGAAGAAGTTTCAAAAGAAAAGAGAAAACAATCAGAAGAAAGATTACTCAAAGTATCAATGCTATAACTATCTTAAGATAGGACATCTTGCTAGAGAGTGTCCACCAAAGAATAAGAATAACAAAATGCATCATGTTCATCTAACTGAAGCTTAGGAAGAAGAAGAAAGACCTCGAAAGAGACTAACAAAAGAAGAAGATGTACTATTCTCTACACTCTGTGGGTCTATAATACCTGGAGAAGATACATGGATTATTGATAGTGGTGTTTCAAAGAACATGACAAGGAAGAAGCAAAATCTGTCAAGACTTGAAGAAAAGATCTCTCCTAAGAAAGTATAATTAGGAGATGACTATCAATATCCCATCAAAGGTATTGGTGAATCAAGCTACAAGCTTAACTCCAGAAGTTCCATGAAGATGAAGGAAGTATTATATGTACCAAGTTTGGAAAAAGAAGCTACTTTCCATCTCAGCACTAGATAAGAAAGGATATATAGTTGCTTTTATAGATGGACAAGTACTTATGTGGTCCAAAGGAAAGACACTTAAAGATGTTGTGGTCATTGGTGAAGAAGGAGGACTGTACAAACTCAAATTACATCCAGAGACAGACCTCATCCATGAGACCACTAGCTCAACTGAACTATGGAATAGGAGGCTTGTTCACATCAAATACAAAGAACTACCCTATGTGAGCAAGGTGGTAACAGGGTTACCAGATCCAAAGATTGAGCACAAAGGAACTTGCAAAGGATGTACCTCCCAGAAAGGTAGAAGTTGAACCCTCTCCTGAAATAGTAGCATCTGAATATCATGATATGCTAGAACCTCAGGAACCCCCTACTATGGATATATCTCGAAAGAGAAAACCTGCTTGGGTAAGAGAAATCATACAAGAAGCAGAAAAGTAAGGAGCTCTAGAAGGCTCCATAAGAACAAGCAAAAGATCAAATCCATTCTCTATTTATGTAGCTTTTATGTGTGACCTTGTACATCAAGAACCCACCAGCTACAAGGAATTTGTCCAGAAGAAAGAGTGGGTGGAAGAAATGAAGGAAGAATACTAGTCAATTATGAAGAATGATGTTTGGGATATACTACCCAAACCAGAAAACAAGAGTGTGATATCTTCGAAATGGATCGATAAAATAAAACATGTTGCTGATGGAAGTATTGAAAAGTAAAAGGAAATATTTTTGGCTAGAGGATTCTCTCAGAAAGAGGGGATTGATTGTAAAGAGACATTATCTCCAGTAACAAGGAACACTTCCATTAGAACCATCATGGCACTTGCTTCCATGATGAAGTGGGATCTAAACCAAATGGATGTAAAGACATCCTTCCTAGATGGTATGATTGAGGAAGATTTTACATCGAACAACCACAAGTATTTGAAGTCGAAGACAGAGTGACTCATGTATGTAAGTTGAAAAAGGATCTGTATGGACTGAATAAAGCTCCTAGAGCTTAGTATGGTAGAACAGATAGCTTCTTGACAAGATTGGGATTTACCAAAAGTAAATCTCATCCTAACCTTTACATGAATATTATGGATGATGAACCTATCATACTATTACCATATGTGGATGATCTATTTCTGACTAGAAATGGGAAACATATCACATAAAGCAAGAAGAATCTAGCTGAAGAATTCGAGATGAAAGATCTTGGATTGATGCATTATTTCCTCGGGCTGGAAGTGTACCAGATCCTAGAAGGAATATTTCTAAACCAGGGACAGTATGCAGTAGAAATATTGAAAAGATTTGATATGTTGGATTGTAAATCCATGGCCACACCCATGGACACCAACCTGAAGCTGTTATCTGATGAATCATCAGAGTTAGTAGATATGACTCAGTACATACAAATTATTGGGTCATTGATGTATCTTACGAACACAAGTCCAGATATATGCTTTTTTGTGAACACCTTAAGTCAGTATATAGTTAAACCTAGATGGGTTCACCCGATAGCTGCATAGCATGTGATGAGGTACCTAAAAGGTACGATAGATTTTGGATTATACTATGTTAGAGATCATGAATACAAATTGTATGGATATATAGACTCAAATTGGGAAGAAAGTGTCACAGATAGAAATAGAACCTTAGGTGGATGTTATTGTCTGGGGATCTGCCATGATCTCATGGTTTAGTAAGAAATAGTCCAATGTTGCTCTCAGCACAATTGAAGCAGAGTACATAACATCTTGCTCCTATAGTTTTGAAGTGATATGGCTTCAACAAGTAATGTCAAGTCTATTTAACATGGAGTTGGATACCACATTGATTCTTTGTGACAACCATAGTTGTATAAAGATGACAAAGAATCATGTGTTCCATGATAAATCAAAGCACATAGAAATATGATACTTTTATATAAGGGATATGGTACAAAAGGGAGCTATAAAACTCCAGTATCCAGGTACAGATGAGAAAGTTGTTGATGTGCTAACCAAGCCTCTATATTGAGTAAAGTTTGAATATTTATGTGACAAGTTTGGTGTAGTCAAAAAATACTTTTCTCTCAAGGAGGAACAATGATGATACTACAAACTTTCCTTGAAAGAAGGAATGATGAAGATATGGACTCTCTTCGAAAAAGGAGGAACAAGTTGAAGATATGGACTCTCCTCGAAAATGAAGAACATGTTGAAGATATAAACCCTCCTCGGAAGAAGGGGGAGCAGGTTGATCATATGGATCCTCCCTGTAAAGGGGGAGTGATTATAAGACAATCATTAATGATGGAATGACAGTGAATCTCCAGTATGAAAGTGGTCAAGCGTGCCTGAAAATGCTGACAAGGTCTGACATTCAGTTGTAGATGATAGTATCCTCTCTTGAGGATGGTATTGCAGGAAATAACACTATGTTCCTGAGAGTGGCCCTTACTAGCTAAGGATGGCCCTGCAGAAATTACTCTCGCATCGAGAGTGTACCCACATTAATTTGTGGATGTCGTAGAATAACACTCACTTAGGAGTGGTCCTAGCTTTGAAGCTAAGGATTCTCTACGATGAGTCCTTTCAGATGACAAGGCCTGCATTTAGGTGCGGTCGAGATATTCCTTGCAGATGTTACTCTCGCATGGAGAGTGTACCTACATTTATATGTGGATGTCTTAGTATAGCACTTGCATGGAATGGTCCTATATTTTACGCTGAGTATTTCCTATGATGATTCCTTATGAATGAAGGGGGCTGCATCTAGGTGCGGTCGAGATCTGCAGTTGTAGATGATACTCTTGCATGGATAGTATGCCTACATGTACATGTAGATTCCTTAGTATAACACTCGTCTGGAGTGGTCCTAGCTCTAACAAGTTAAGGATGGTCTATGATGAGTCCTTGCGAGCAATATGGTCCTACATTCATTTGTGGATGAATCAACTGGTCAATACTATGGACGCTCCTCGTTAAGGGGAAGCATGTTGATGGAGGATTGCATCATCCTTGGACCTATGTCCTAAAGTGATAGGTATTGATCATCCCATAAAGAGATCATGTGTACTGCAGGTAGTGTGGTGGCAAAGGATTGAAAAGGTCGAGTTGTAGCTGCAAAGGATCAAGAAGATCAAAGTGATGCTGCAAAGGATCGAGAAGATTGAAGTGCTTCTACAAAGGATCAAGAAGATCGAATTGCTGCTACAAAGGATCAAGAAGATCGAAGTGCTGATACAAAGGATCGAGAAGATCGAAGTGCTGCTACGAAGGATCAAAATATCAAAGTGTTGTTGTAAAAGAATCAAGTGATCGTGTGCTGCAGAAGATGAAGACATTGAAGAGTAACTATTACAGTTACTGATGATTGTTGAAAACTTCCTATGACATATAGATGTATTACCTTGATACTGCTAAAGATTCTCTCTCTTGTTACTCCTATAGTTGATGATGATGTTGTTAGTAGAATACCCTTCTCATTAAGGGGGAGTGTTGAAATATTGTAACTTCAAAGGATATTTGAAATGCATTTTACTGATGTACCCCAAGGGAGATGTTATTATGTTGGGATGTTATTATTATAATTGGTCATCATAGAGTCATGAGGTAAATCCTCCATTGTAAGTCGAGTCAATAGTATTCCAATGAATAATATATAATATTGTTTTGATTCTTCCTAGGTGAATTCGGCCCAGTCAGTTTAGTGGGGCCGACTTGCTAGGGTAAAATTCAAGTAACTTAAAGTATATAAATAGAGGCGATGTGTTCCTCATTAGAACACAGACTCACTCACTTGTGTAGCGCATAGGAGAGAGAGAGAGAGACATGCCAAAAAGGAGGAGAATACATGTTTTGGGGTTTTATCTTATACATCTTATACATAGGATTTTTTTTGGGTTTTCTTCCCCTTGAGGGTTTCCCAGGATAAATATTGTGTCTATATTGTGATTGTGTTTCTTTCAATGATTTTGCATATGGTACTGTTGTGAATTTGTATTAAACACTAATAATATCTACCTAAGCATATTATGTTTCTTAAGTGATTCCTGCATATGCTACTATTGCTCAGCACTCCCCATGAGTTTCGTGACATGGACTAACCGCCTCCCAAGATCATAACTCTGGAAATTATGGCGAAGATTAACACCTGTAGGTTTTGGTCTAATGAAAATCATGAGTCCAACATCTTCTTCCATCATAGACTCTTCTTCCGACCATAATATTTATCTTTCCAAACATAATTCTGGCTCAATTCTGCTTAACGTTTCCTAGGGCCAACAACATGCTTCTTTATTTTCACATTAAAAAACATAATCACTAAATTTAGGAGACTTGGATTGTTGTCCTTGAAGTTTTCATCGATGCCATATACCATTACATGACTTCTATTTTTCTCCCCCCCCCCCTCCCCTACTCCCTCGAAAAGAAAATAATGTTTATCATATATAGAGAGAAATTTACAATAACTACTCAACAACAAATACCTTTTTTGATCTAGGAGGATATTGGTGGCCACCCACCTATTCCACTTGTACCCCCACCATTGTTTCTTTCAGTTTTTTAGTTTCCTTAATTGTAGCAAAATTTACAATTTTTGGCAGTTTTCAGGTCCTAAACTTCCGGAGCCGTTTTGAGGCCCTAAACGACGTTTTTTCGGCATCGAATGGTCGGGAAAATATGAATCCATTTTGGTCTCGATATTTGTTATTTATGGATGTAGTCCTAGAATAGATATTTTTAACGATGTATCATGTGCGTCAAACGGAGGTAGTATGCCAAAGTTACGACCCCGGGAAATTGATGTATCAAGTTACCCCACGGGGCCCACATTATGGCGTTTCACCTCCTAGGGTTAGGTTTTGGATGTGTAGGGTTTCCATTATTTCTCAGTAATATATAGGCCTTCGAGCCTCATTGTAACACAAAGTTCATAGGCATGTAGCTGCCACATCTCTTCTCAGAGATAAGCTACCAGCACTCTAGCTAGTTTATTTCCATTATGTATGTAAACAAGTTCCAGAGTCTTTGATTAATGAAATGAAAGGTTATTTCCGCTGCATATTTGTTTCTATGGTTATTTGTGTATTCTATTGCATTCCTGCATAAATCTGGATCAGTGGTATCAGAGCAATCTACTCTTTCTTGATCCTTCTTTGCATGTCCCCAATGAGGGTGGGGTATAAAGAGTTAGGGCTTGATCTGGGTTCCAATGAAAATGGCCTTTAATTCCTCTATGATACCAAGATCCTCAAATCCATATCTATAGTTAAATGGTGTTTGTGGCTAGGGCACTTGACTAGAGAACTAGATAAAGGACACCTTCTATGTGTCATAGTAGTTGAAGCAATTGACTAGTTGTTATTTGTCTAAGGATAGGTAGAATAATTTTCTAGTGGATGATGTGTATTTGACGAGGACCATGCTTCACTATAGATTTTGTTATTGCATATGCTTGGGTAATAGACACGTGACATAAATTGATTCGCTATGTTAAGTTCTTATAAAGTTGAGTTATGGCATATCTGTCATGCCAGAATTAATTGTTTTGCACATGCCCTTGCTTTAGGGAATTAAGTTTGTTGCTTGGAAATAAGCACCCTCCATGACACTAACACACACATATATATATAGGTGAGAGGCAAGATAGACATGGATTCCTTTTAGTCATTGGAATTATTATGCAGGTGTAAGCTCACGAACATTTTCCAAAACCTGGCATACGTCATGGAAGATTTTGTTCACAGAACATTGTTTATTTGCAATTCACTAGGTGCATAACATGCCTCCAAAGCCTTCAAAATTGTAGCGCTTATTTCTATTTATATAAATTGTTTTGATGTTCCTTGCAAATCACTATAGTATGTTAAAGGATACCAAGACATTATTGCGTTTATTTATGAAGAGATGAATTGTTTCATGGTGAGAGATGAAGAATACCAAGACACTATTGCGCTCATGTGTAGAATCTATTGACAGATCAAAGTGTTGGGCTTATTTTGATCACATTTTGATGGAGTGGCCTAACCAAATGTTGAAAAAGGGGGTGCTAGTGAGTTGATTTATAAGGCGGAGGACCATTAAATTACAAGATAGTGGTTGGCTTGGGGCCCAACACTAACAACGTTGTAGAGTTGATTGGCCTAAAGTTCACTTTAATGATCTTTTTCTCAATATACACAAATTGCAAGTTTTGGGGGATTTGAGACTAGTCATTGATTAGATGAGACAGAGAAGACCTTGTGATAGATTCATGGATATCAGTTTTTCTCATATTTATTGGAAAAGGAATGCCATGACAAATATTTCAAAAGTGGGTTTAAGGATGACCAAAGGATCTTGCACCCTGTACCGAGAACCTCAAAGTGACACTCTGGAGGAATCAGACCCGAATCGAAATCCTATTTTGAACAATTAATTCTATCATCTACTTCTACCCATATTTATTATGTCTTATACTCCAGATGATTGTTTCATCTGGTTGTTTGGAACCATTTACTTTCTATGATATTACTTGGAATTTTGAAACCAATGCTTCCTTCAGGAATTGATGCTGAATAGTTTTGATTTACAAGCTCATAGATGTAGCAATTATCTAATGTTGTGAAGACTAATATTTTTTATGATATTACTTGGAATTTTGAAGCCAATGCTCCCTTTGGGAATTGGTGCTGAATAGTTTTGATTTACAAGCTCATAGATGTAGCAACTATCTAATGTTGTGAGGACTGATATTTTTTGTGATATTACTTGGAATTTTGAAGCCAATGCTCCCTTTGAGAATTGGTGCTGAATAGTTTTGATTTACAAGCTCATAGGTATAGCAACTATCTAATGTTGTGAAGGCTGATATTGTTCATACATATTGGCATTCAATTATTATTTTTTGTTAGATTTACACTATTTTCTATAAAAAGAGCAAGGAAAAATAAATGAGAACAATAATCAATCATCATCTTGATGTTAAAATTTAAAACCATTATCACTTGATATTAAAATTTAAAACCACTATCAAAAACTAGCGAATCATCTAATGAGAGGGAAATTCCAAAAAATTAACGTCATGAGTATTTTCATGAAAAATAAATTCGGATCGTTCTTTATTGCTTTTTCAAAAAAAAGCTCAATACTAGAGTCCTGGAAGTTGGAAACTCTTAGGTGATGTGACACTACCTTATATTCTAGAGTCCTGGAAGTTGGAAACTCTTAGGTGATGTGACACCACCTTATATTCTTAGGTACAGTGGGATAAATGTACGCGGAAAATCAAAAGTTATGGTAAGCTGCTATCTCAATAATGTTCGATATCTATAAGGGAGCTGTTTAACTAAGGGATTATTTTATTTTTTTGGTTGATTTTTAGTTAAAATGCTGTGAATTTAATTCATAAAATTTTGTAATTTTTATTGTTTGTTGACTAATTTTAAGTATAGAAATGAAAATCTCCAAATACCTACATTCTATAAGATCTAACAATACTTTTGTAAATTTTGAAAATTTGGTAATGTGTGATGTGAAAGCTCGAGTGAGCCAGGTCGTCCGATCAGTGCAAATGGTCTGGTGAAACTAAAACGTCGAATCGATGCAAATGGTCGGGTGGAAAGCTAACTCCCAGTTAAACAACTTGTTTATAAAAAGTGAAAGCAGGCCATTGTAATCAATGACGGGACCCGCCTCAATGATGTTAGATTCCTGCGAGTACCCTGGACGTGCTTGCTCGACCTTATCGAGTTCAGAAGATGCTGCCTGCCAACATCATTTTCGAGGAAGGGTTTCCCCTCTCCAATATTCGATATTTCCCGTTAGGCCAAACTGACTGGCAAATTTTCCCGGTATTGGCCTTCTTATATATATAGGCGGGCGAGTGTTACATGAGAAGCAAACACGGCATCTGAGAAATCAGAAGTGAAGTAATTTGTTGTTGTTGTTGGTGTTCGTTCACCATTTATCTTGCGACCATGTCGACCGACTGCGCAAATTGTGACTGCGCTGACAAGACCCACTGCCCGTATGTTGTCTTTTTCTATTTTCTAACCTTTTTCTAGTCTCAATCCCTATCAATTTCTCTTCTTTTGCTTTCAAATTTCACGCAGTTCGTCACGCGTTCGAATCTTGCTACGATTAAGCTCGTCCCATGTTTGTATTGTTTTTGTTGCACAGCAAGAAGGGCTTCCAGATTGACGGTATTGTGGAGACCAGATATGAGATAGGGTACTGCCTTATGATCTCTATCAGTTGCTATAAATTTCCTTTCAATGGATTCAGCATGTTATGATATGATAATTATTGAATGTATTTGGGTTTTGATGCAAACAGG
>LPNX010682331.1:1581-24344 GCA_001517045.1 Pseudotsuga menziesii | reverse complement strand
ATGGTTGACCAAAATCTAAGAGGATATATTCACACCTAGAGGGGTGTTGGGCCTAGGGACAAGAAGGTAGAATTCACTTAGAATTCTTCCTAAGTATGGAGAATAGATAAAGAAGAATAAGGAGTTGTGACAGAAAATAAATAAAAGAAAGGAAGTTGTGATAGAAGAAGTAAATGGAAGGAAGAAGAAGGAAGAGGTGCAACAGAAGAAGAAGCTGCACCAGAAGAGGAAGTCGCGATAGAAGGAAGTGACTGCAACACGGGAAGGTGTGACATAATAACAGTATTAGAAGGCATGCAAGTAGCATAAGGACTGGAAAATGACAGTAAGATAAAACGAGTAGAAAGTGACATGCCTTAACGATCGTGGGTACGAGTTCGACTATAGCCAGCGTAAAACACATGTACGAAGCTATATTTGTAAGTCGGGATGTTAGTGCCTCCTGATTAGGTGTTACTAGAATAGGAAATACGGCCTGTTGGCTGGATATAGGAAGTCGAATAAGAAGGAAACATGAAACGACTTTGTAATGAGTCTAAGGAATGCCTGATTTAGAGGTACTTTTCAGTCTCAGAAGGCACTGTGTTTTCCATATTGAGAGTATTTTTTTTTGTTTCTAGTTTGGGCACTATCACTACATTCACCAAATAATGCGTCCCCCATTTGGGCCAAAGGAACACAAATTCTTTGAAGTGCTTCACATGGGAAGTAGGGATAAACATAGAACTAACTAACATTAAGAGAGCGTGCCCTAATCTATCACTATGCCCTAATCTTTCTTTAAACTATTATGCTGAAGTGCATGCCTGGAAACACTACAGAATTTGAACCCAAAATCCGACGACAGAATCCGACGTCATCCGACATTTCGCACGGATGTCTCGGACAACAATCAATCTACAGAATGCCGACAACAAAATATTTCTAGCGACATCGATTATCCGACACACTGGAGTCAGAATTTCAACGCTTGTAGTGGCGGTTACCCGACACATCCGTGCCAGATAGGCGTCGGATGTCTGACTCCCGTAGTGGCGGTTATTCGACACCTAAATGTCAGATCTTTGACGTCCATGAACCAAAAAAAAATTAAGGCTTACATGATTTTAAATTTTATGGTCCCATACTTTTAACGGTACCTATGTTCAAGGCGTCGAATATCTGACGCATGTCCATTATAATTATAAATTGTTTTAAACATTTCGACATGTTTGTTCTAGAAGAGACAGACGATTGCGAAAATTATTTGTTCCTTGATGGACGTTTTCTGGAATAGTTTTATTCTTCAATGGGCGGTTGTGGGAATTTTTTTTCATCGATAGACAGTTTGCCGGGAATTTTTTATTCTTCGATTTCTCTCCGTTTTACAAAACCTTGATGCGTGGTTGATGCGTGGAACTTGATTTTTTAAGACAACTGGTTATATTCATTAACGAATTTTATGAGAAAATGTCGAATAGATTAAATATTCCGGATCCAAACGAAGACAACCGACAATTGCTTGCTAGACTATGGGATGCAGTGAAACGAAGGGGTGATGGAAAATGTTATTGTCCGTGTACTCAATGCAGGGGATTTAAGAGGAGAAGAATATTGATCTCAACAGCCACAAAACATTGCAGGGAACATGGACACGCTGAGGGGGGGAACGAATATCGTCCATTTGTAGGTTTAGCTTTATAAACATTATTATATTCATTTTTTTTGTAATTGTATGTAATTTTTTTTTTCATATATTAATGTATATCTATTGATGTTTCCATGTATTTATATTAAAGGAAAGACACCCTATAGCATGTCGTCCAGAGGAAGTGCTTTCAGAACAAGTTCAGGATCAGGATCATGGAGTGTGTATGTTTAATGGAGAACAAGTGAATGATCATATTGAACAAGATGATCATGCCGATGATGTAATTGAAGATGATGGTACAAATACATTTATCCATGATTCATTTAACATTAGAATGGATGATGATGATGTTGATAATGAAAATGATGATGACTTTGATGATGTTCACGATATACCTCTTCTCAATACGGCATATGAACCCCTTTATGAAGTCTTCAAAACAAATCTTCTCTCTGCTATATTGTTGATAATGAACTTGAAGGTTATGAATGGTCTTTCAAACATTGCAATCACATGTATGCTAAGGTATCTAAAATAATCCATCACATATATAGGATCGTGATAAAGTTTATTTGCATTCCTCTAATAATTGTATTGTTAAATCATTATTGATCAACGTACGAATGAAGTGTGTTTCGTTAGTATTATTTATTTATTACATTAACAATTTTTTTTTTATTTGTAGCTTGATAGCTGATTTTTTGTTACCACCATCAAATATTTTACCTTGCACATTTCAAGATTTATCTTCCATCATGAAATAGATTGGAATGCATTATCAAGCAATTCATGCATGCCCTGATGACCATGTTATATATTATAATCAGCATGAATTTGCAATAGAATGTCCGGAATGTCATGTAAGTAGATATCGTACAGATAAAGTAACCAAAAAGGTGCCTTAGAAGGTTCTTCGTTATATTCCCATCATTCCACGTTTGCAACGATTGCTCAGGTGCAAAAACATAGCTCAATTTATGGATTACCATGCCAGGAACAGAAGTCAAGATGGTGTTATCCAAATGCCTGTAGATGGTACTGCTTTTAGAGATATTGAGGAAAAGTGGCCTCACTTTAAAGAAGAACCACGTAATCTTAGGATTTCTTTGGCAGCAGATGGTGTTAATCCATTTGCACAGATGAAATCCATTTACATGGTGTGGCCTATTTTTGTTATCAACAATAACATTCCTCCATGGTTTTCAATAAAGAGGGAGCGCATAATGTTGTCGATGATTATTCTAGGTTTTATTGACGAAAACTGTTTTATTTATAATGTAGTTGTGGCATCTCATTTGTCGTAATATGCATCTTAATTTCATATATATATCTATTATTTTACTCTTCTGCATGGTTTATATATCTTGATGATTCTCATAATGATATATTTTATATGTTCTTCAAATTATGAATCAGGTAAGTTCCAAGTCAAAGATATGAATGTATACATCGAACCTCTTATAGATGAGCTACTAAAGTTATGGAATGGCATAACTATGTATGACATATCTAGACCAATACGACAAAGGCAATTTCAATTCCATGCAATGGTTGTATGGACAATACATGATGCCCCTGGGTTAATTTCATTTTGTGGTTTGTAATTTTAAGTTCCACTTTAATTGCATTTAATGATATGGAGTAGTTACTATATTTTATAAATGATTATATTTGACATAGATATTCCATATGTAAATATTGTAGGTCTTCAGACAAAGGGTAAATTTGGAAGTCCAGTTTGTGGTCCTAAGATAAAATCTCGACGTTCAAAAATCTTAAGAAAGGAGGTGTTTGATGAGTATAGACATTTCCTCTCTAAGAATCACAGGTATAGAACAACTGAAAGAAATATTTTCAATGGGAAGTAGGAGATTGCATTAAAACCACAGAGAATGACACCTCACCTTTGGAAGATGCAATACAATAGAAATCGTCATCATGGTACGTATGGATCATTGTATATGAATTTTTGTGTATTTTAATTTTTATTGTGAGTTGTTTGTTGTAGTGGCCATATTTGATTTATGATGTAATTTATTAATTATAAACCAATATTCATGATGTCCATCATGATCATGAAGGCATTAATGGTCTTCCACGAGGAATGAAAAGTTATCCTATTCAATTCAGCAGGTTTCTCTACTATGAGCACCTACAAATCGCTCATTTGTTTGATACAATGCATATTGGAAAGAATGTTACTGAAACCTTATGGTGACTACTAGAGCTAAGGAGGGAGAATGATAAAGTTGTGAAAGTGTGCAAAGACATTCAAGAAAGCAACCATGCATTGAAAGATGTCATCCAATTTCATACCAACAGAGAACAAGTTAATATAAACTCAATTCCATGGATGTTTACGGAGCAACAATGCAATGTTGTCAAAGAAGTAATGCGAAAAATTAAATTTCCCACCGGTTTTTGTGCAAACTTGAAGAATATCATAACTAAAAAAGGTGATTTTGTGGGGGTCAAAACACATGATTGGCATGTCTTTATCAAGGTAATTATTATTGTTATGTGCATATAATTTTTTCTTGTTTGTATACTCTTTTTTTAATAAATGGCGTGGTTTGTATATTGATATAGTATGTTCTACCTCTCTCTCTCCTGGACAACTTCGACAACAATGTCAAACAAGTTATATATAATCTTTGTAAATACATGAGGTAACTAGCGATTACTTGCATGTGCTTAGTGTTTCTTTAATTCTTCGTATAATAATTTATATATTTTTTTTGTCCACTATTTCAGCATATATTGTAATTTAATGTTTATTTTTGTTAAATATCGTTATTGGTTTGAATCACTTGTAGATGGTTGACATCTAAAGAAATCCATAAAGAATATATAAAGTATTGGAGGAGAGAAATTCCTCGTCTCATGTGTGAAATGCAGAAGCATCTACCATCGGCATTTTTCAATGCACAGGAACACTACCTCATACACCAAGTTGAGGAGATTGATTTGTGTGGACCTGTGCACTCAAGGTCCATGTGGATGGTTGAGAGGCACTTGAAATTTATGAAGGGTTTGGTGAGACAACTAGCACACCCGAAGGGTTCTATGATGGAAGGATATACGGTATACCAAAACATGTTGTATGTTAGTGAATATCTTCCTATTTTAGCATCAAAGCTCAATTTACATCGCATTTGTGATCCAGACTCCAATAAAAAATTTGAAGGGGAGCAACTGTAGGGGAAAGGTATATTGAGGAAGATGAAAGGTAATTATTAGCTACTAGATTTTTATTATGTACTTCATATTCTAATTGTATTTTCTAGTCATAATTGCTTCAATTAAGAGCATATACATCTTTGTTCAGGAGATTTACACCTTTCTTTGATTTGTCATTAAACAGTTGGTCGAGAATGGGATGCAATTCATTTATACATCGCAAACAATCTTGACTGGATGAAGGTATGGATTGAACGATGCACACAATCGGGTCATGGAATATCATGGGAATGTGTGGCTTCATTGGTAAAAGAAGCACAACGCAATGAAGATAATAATCAAACATAAAGGGAAATCGATTTGGCATATGGTGTAAAAGATAAAATGGCAAGTATATAATTAATCAAATATCCCTCTAAATCTTTTATTTTGTTTGATACTTATTGACGTACATGTTCTTTTTTTCCATGTATTATTGCATAAGGACTGATTGGTTGTGTAATTTTTTTGTGTATTTCTTATTGCAGGTAAAACACCATAAGGCTATGGTCTGCAATGGAGGTAGATATCATATCAAAAAACTGGATGAAACAAAGAAAACATCAGATTCTGGGGTTTCGGCTGTCTTTGAGGTTACCAATGTTTTATCTAGAACTGACAGACATCCAAAAGTCTCAAAAAATCGATACTATGGGTATTTGGAAGATATTATACAGTGTGACTTTAAATCCTTTAAGGTAGTTCTATTCGTTGTCAAATGGTATAGTTTGCGATTGAATCAATGTGATCCCGATAGAACTATTATTGAACATGATAATGGATTTACCATGGTAAACACAAGGTTGTTTGAGCCAGGAATAGAGCCCTATGTTCTTCCAAGCCAATGTGAACAAGTATTTTACTCAGAGGTGCCAGGTAAAGCGGGCTGGTCATTTGTTGTGAGACACAATCCAAGGGGAAGGCCAGTAAAGTATAACCTAGATGATGGTAATGAAGAGGGTTCTCTGGAAGAAGAATATGATGACTAAGAGCATGATCAACTTGAGTTAGCTGATGATGATGATCCAACAGAAGATATCGAAGGAATAGTTGAATTAGATGATGTAGCAGATAATGTCGTTGAAGATTATTCCAACGATGACATGATGAGAGTAACTGATGATGACGACGATGATGATATGGCTAATCCTTACAATTTTGACACAGATGATGATACAAATTGTGCATCATCTTCATCATCATCATCATCATCACCATCGTCTTCCTCATGATGATGATACTCATCATCAACATCATCATCATCGTCATCCTCATGATGATGATAATCATCATCATCATCATCGAGATCAACATCATCGATATCATCATCATCATCATAATTATGATCATCGTCATAATCATAATCATCATCTTCATCAGCATCATAATCATCATCATCATCATCATCATTGTCATCGTCGACATCATCATTGTCATCATCATCATCATTCTCATCGTCTTCATCATGATCATTGTCATCTTCGACATCATCATTTTCATCATCATTGTCATTGTCATCCTCTGCATCATCACCACCATCATCATCTTCATCATCATCGTTATCATCATCATTGTTGTCATGATCAACATCATCATTGTCATCGTCGACATCAACATCATAATCTTCATCATCATCGTCATCATCATCATCGCCGTCGTCGTTGTCATCATCATCATCATCGTCGTCATCATTTTCATTGTCATCCTCATGATGATGATAATCATCATCATCATCATCAAGATCATCATCATCATCATCATCACAATCATTATCATCATCATCATCAAGATCATCATCATCATCATTGTCATCGTCGTCATCAACATCATCAACATCATCATCATCATCCACAACATCATCAACATCATCATCAACAACATCGTCATCATCGACATGAACATCATAATCATCATCATCATCATCATCACCACCATGCTCACAAGATGGTTCTTCCCTAATTAATGTGAAGGTTCTTTATTCAAGTTAGGATATAATAAAAATATCCTAATACTATTATGGCAATTTATATAATATAAAATAACATATAATAAAAATAAAATACATATAATATAAAATAATATATAATAAAAATAAAAAACATATAATATATAATGTTTTTTGTGACAAGGGTTTTTTGTGCGCGCTGTGATGTTTGCTCCTTTGTGAGACAAGCTTGAATGCAGACAGACCCTTCCTCATTTAGTGGGTTATTCATGGATTCAATTTACAAACCTTCTTACCTTACAAATGAGAAACTCGTTGTTCGGGTCATGAACTTAGAATAGGGCTTTCGTGCCTCACCCCCTCTCATATCTGTGAGTTGCTATTATAGTGATCATTCATTTTGTAGCACATCTATAGATGTAATTACACAATTTCTCTAGTTTTGTACAGGCTTGATAAACATTGTAAATACTATATGATAGTGTTAAGGATTGCTCAAACCAGAAGGTTGGGAGACTATGGTATAAATACCATGTCCTAAGTACTAAGTCTGGGCTAATATTTAAAGGGTGGCGAAACCATAGGATAAAGGGTTTAACATATGACTTGGTTGGTATATGGTATAATGTTGATTCCATAAACTATGGTGAGGGTTTGTGCATGCGTTAATGGTCACCAGCTGAAGGTTTGTGCATGCGTTAATGGTCACCAACTGCTTGTGCAATATGGTTTTTGGCATTTTGGTTTAGTGTGGCCTCTGCGCATTTGGAGAAGGGAGATGACCCCATCGATTTGTAGGTAAGATAGACCGACTCTGTGTAAAAATGCATTGCTTCGTTGTATTCTCCATGGCATGGTCATGCTTTTCATGCCATCGTTGGTTTGTCTGCAGGTGAACGCGAAGGCGCTCCGAGATTTGCACAGGCTACACTATCGATTTGGGATTTCTTCTTCACGGCCATGGTAAGCATGCTAGAAAGATTTACTTGCCTCCTCTCGTTCTGGGCATTTCTGAGTTGGAAAACTTTACTGGGTTGGGGTTTCGTGTGGCACTTGTTGACTCTGCCTTCGGGGTTTATGATGTAGCTTGATCTGGTTTTTAATGGACTCTTGTTGGGAGGTTTGGCATCTTTGGGCCGTGGCTGCACCATTACTTTTAATGGTGCCATAGCTCATGACTTTGCCATTTAACATTTTTAATAGTTTGACTATTGTAAAAGAGGCTTCGTGCCTCACTGTGTAAATACATTGCGCATTGGCTTTTATGTAAGGACTGCAATGTGATTTGGTATATACAATTTCATTCGATGTTTATAAAAGATTATACTGGGTAAATATTTGGGACTGTGTAGTAGATTTAATGCTATGTTTTGAATTTCTGACTTACTGGGTTCGATTCGTGGCTTTCATCCTGTGGGATTTACTCTGTGCATTAATAATGGTTTGGGTTTGGGAGTATGCATGACACTCTGATTTTATTGTTTGTAAATTAACTAGGGAAAGCTTCTAGATCTTGGGGTGTTATTCCATGGGCTACACCATTGTAGCAATGGTGCCACAACCCATTGGCTTGCCATCGTATGCTTCGTGTTGGTGTTAAAATGGAGACTATGTTTTTAGCCAAAGTATAGAACTTTTGGATTTGCATTAGCTCAACGTGGGTGCAAAGAGGTTAAAACATCCACTCTACAGGACATTACTCATTGAGGCATCATTTGAAGCATGCTTACACTATTTTATACACCATTTCATGAGAGATATTACATGCTTGAAGGTTACTCATTGAGCTGGTCCATTTCATGAGAGATATTACATGCTTGGTAGGTGATGCAGGAACCAACTGCCATAACTCTATGCAGAACTTAGTTTTACAAAAAAACTATTCAGAAAGTGAATTTCAGGCAAACCCTTAGTTTCTCTCTTCCCTCTCTGTCCTTCTCGAGCTACCTAAGCTTCTGCGAGTTGCCTCACCTCAAAATGAGCTAACAAAAAGCTCCTCAAGCTAACCTAAGCTACCTAACTAAATGATTTGGATCTGCATTAAATAAACCTCTAGTCCTATTCTAATTCTATTTACAAATCCTATAATTAAGGAACAGAGTCCTTAATAAACTCAACTGACCCCTACGATTCATCAGTGACTCACTAACAAACTAACAACTCTTATTCAAACATTTACAAGTGGAAAGGACAAGTATCCTCTTCCAGATTATTCAATTTTTAATCAAGATAAAATAATTTACAAGTGTTGAGACCCTAGGTCTCTCAATTCATATGACTTTGATCAAGCCATGGATGAATTCGTTTCGATGAGCCTATGCTCCTGCATCACAAAGAAAGTTGTGTTTTACTCCAAATATTGTTATGATGTATGGTTTTGGTGTTTCATTTGGAGAATAAAATCCTATAACAATATCTATTATTATGAATCTTAAAGGGCCCTAGATGAGATCTGTGCACTTTTAGGTAGTTCAACATTCAATCAAAAGAAGCTAATAAAAATATCCTAATACTATTATGGCAATTTATATAATATAAAATAACATATAATAAAAATAAAATACATATAATATAAAATAATAATAAAATACATATAATATATAATAATATATAATAAAAAATGACAAGTGTATTTGGACATTGTCATGACTCGTTTCATTTTGGACAGTTTAGTTCAATTTGGAGGTTTTTGTGAATTTGGGAGTAGGTCCAGTAGACATGGCAGACAACTCTGTTGACCCGTGGCAGCAAGATCTCAACATCTTCTCCTCACCGGAAATTACCGGTATACCATCCCCAGACACAGTGCAGAACAAGCTGGAAAATTAGACAGCTGGAACCGAGAGTAGGGTTTCGGTTTCTCTGCCAGATGAAGAGATGCTAGGTGTGTTCGCAGCATGACCATTAAAACTGGCCTTAGGAGGAGGCCTGTACTCATTATTCCACTCCATCCAACCTCCGAGTTTGACTAAATAAACTATTTCAATAATTGTACCTACATATTCTTTGATGGGGCTTAAGCCAATCAAATTGGAGGTATAGGTGTTCATCTTTTGATCACCCGAGACCACTATTTTTGCTTCAAATTGGGTGTTGGTCTGAATACAAACACTAGATTTGAACTACTTGCTTTATGGACTCTCCTTTATTGTGATAAATCCATGGTCCTTCCCACTCTGCACATTCATGGTGACTCCAAAGCCATCATTAATTGGTTCAATAGAAGATCATAACTAACTTTACTTGCACTTGATGGTTGGTGTCAACATATTTGTGATATGGAACCTTACTTCATCCAGCTAAAAGCAATTCACATATTTAGAGAACACAATACTAAGGCTAATAGCTTATCCAAAGAAGCATTAACCTTGGCCTCAATCCATTTTCAATTTACTGAATTCACTGATGGTGAATGTACTGGTCAGGGCACTTTCTATCTTTTCTAGCCCTTAGCACTTGAGTCTTTTATGTGTTGTTTCTATTGACATCCTTTGGATGATTGAGGTGGATGATCCACTCATATTACTGATCTCTCTTATTTATTGCTTCTTTGTATTAGCTACTTCAGTATTAGACTTGAATTCTCAGTCTGTTGAAGGTTAGTGATGTGGATGTAGTCAAGATTCCTAGATTAGGGGTGTTACCTTGGAATGTTTGTCCAGTATTCTTGTGAGGCTGATCAATTGTATTCCTTAGGGTTGAAAATTAGTATGGAAAAACAAGTTAGCGTTGCCTTAGGGTTGAAAATTACTATGGGAAAACAAACATCATCAAGACAAGCTAAAAGGAATAAATCAGCAAATATTACAAACTGATATAAATGTATTTAACATGCCAACTGGCCAGATCTAGAAATGTCCACTCTTCACCACCACTGGGAAATATGCCTCTGAAGTGCTGGCTTATGCACTTCAGAGTAGCACAGAGGTTAAAACATCCACTCTAAAACTAAAATCATCTAAAACATCACAACATCATTCATGGGAAAACTAAAAACCACTTAAAGGAGATATGTTCTTTGAAGGAGATAGTCCATTAAAGGAGAACCTCCAGGTTTTGTATAGACATATATTGGCATAAATTGCAGTGTTATATGTGATGCATATGCATAACATATCATCTCAAGCTTGACAATGTTGAAAGGGTAAAGTACAATGGCCACAAGCATACATTTGAAGGTTATGAAGCCTACCCAATTCATGTTAGCAAAAGACAATGCAAGCAATAAGTTAGAATGGAGACTTGTATGTAACCAAAAGAGGGGCATACATTAGAATTTTTAGGGCTACCAAATGCCCACACCTATTAACCAAACTCATTCTTAACAAGATTTTTCTTTAACAAGTTATTGGCTTACAAGTCTTTCAAAGTTTTTTTTCTTATAAGTCTTTCCACGTTTTTTTCCTGGTATTTTGCTTTGCTTATGCCAAATTTTTTTTTTGGCCACAGTGCTGGCAGAACCAAATAGGTATTTGTCATATTTGTCTTCCTCCAGCGAAGGGAGTTTGGGAAGGCTAGAGGAAAGTGAGAAATCCAGTAGGTCTACACAGGCTAGATCAACTAGATGTCAAAAGATCAGAAGAAAATTCGACAAATGCATGAATTTTTTTCTCCAAGGAGGGGGGTCATGTTCCTATGATGATGAGACAATGGGAGACATCGACGTGCCCTTAAGGTACCAACACCTAGTGAAACAATGGGTGCCTAGCGATCTTCCTAAAGTAAACACTGATGTTTGTGTGAATGAGAGGATATATAGAATTGCACCGTCCTCATTGCATGGATTGGGCTTGTTTTGCATGGATGGCATAAAGGTTGGATATGGTAGATATACAGAATTGATGGAGTATGTTGGACCCTGTTACAACTACAGTGATTGGATGCTCTTGGTCCAATATACGCGAAGTATGCGTAGATATGGGTTGTCAATGAATTATATACAACTGAAAGACAAAGCTCAAAATAAAGGAGCAACAATGTACATGGACGGAAGGAAAAAAACAACCGGTAATATTGTGAGGTTTATAAACAATACACAACCAGGGTCTACATTAAAGCAACCCAACTGCATATTCGAGTCGCGTGAAGGAAACCGTTTCTTTGTATGTGCAATTAAATCAATAGTTGCTGGCGAAGAACTGCTTATTGATTACAATTTGAACTGTGTAGATACAAACAATGTTAGTATGGTTGTGGTACAACAAACAACTTATAAGTCCTTTTATTAATTATTTTAACGTCTATATGAATTTTTGTTAGCATATAATTGAAATTATCTACTTAATTTCATGTTTCCTTATGTAACTTTTAGTATGTTTTTGATGCAGGGTTCTTTCAGGGGCACCTCCATCTCCGTGGATGTTTGTTGACCTGAGTCAAGGCAACAGGTATACATCGATATTGCCAATGTAATATTAAATTTTAGGATGGACATACAGATACGTTGTTATGTATTTTCATTAGTATATTAGGTTCTTTTATATAATATTATCGATTTTCCATGCAGAGTGTTGATCAGGGAATTCAACTGGCTATTAATCAGACGACTACAACATCAGGGTAACAGCCAATCACGAATGTAATTCTCCATTTTAAATACTTTAAAATCATAAACATGTCTATCGTCACGCATTATGTTTATTTTGTTATGTATTTTTTCGTTTTTATAGTTGTGTTCATGATGGTTATGTTGTCTACCTTTTTTGGAGATTGACAAGGGAAACTCCCCAGCTATTGATCAGATGACTGGAGACTTGAGGAAACCATTTAACCTAAATGTAATTCCACATTCTAAATACTTCAAAAATGTACACATATAAAACATGTAGCATAGTGTTTATTTTTGTTTTTGTTCTGTATTTGTTAGCTTATACATATTGCATTCATTGTGATAATGTTCTCTACTTTTTTTGCAGGTGGCTGATCGAGGTAAATCCCCATCTGTTGATCAGACCACGCCCTCGGCTAGGCGTCAGGTAATCCTAGATGTAATCCCTAATATAATTATTTGCGCACACTATATTTTCAAAGACTAAGCAATTTTTTATATATTCCAATTGCAGGTAGGGGATTCTGTTTATGAAACGACGTCTCAAAATTCTTTATGGAATGAGGTCTCTCGGTTGATGAGATATAGTGAAATTAGAGAGACTGCAGACCCATTGAGGGTGCTACAAATGACAAGGGAAAAACAAAATGAGGAACTGGTTCGTCTGACATTGGAAGTTCCACTAACAGAAGGGCTCGAACAAAGGCTTCAATTGTTGTTACAGCAACGTAAACAACTAGATGTAAGTTATCGAATAAAAATGTAAATGCATTTATAAAAAATTTATAATATTTGATTTTATATGCTGTTGATTTTATAATACAATGGGTTTAATTTACAGTGTGCTATGGATATTATCAGTGGTGGTCAAGGCAATGTTGGTCCCAGTGACCAAACCACTCCACGTACACCACATACTGCTCCCATATTGTCCACTGAACAATCGGCAACACGCTCTGCGACACCGCCAAGGGTAGCGGAGGGTGAAGCCGATGGTGCCCCACCCACAACAGATGCTGTAGAAGAAGGAGTGGATTCAGGGCTAGATATATATGTGGAAGCATTTCCTAGATCTCCTCGTGTGACTAGCACTGGTTCAATAAAGTGTACATTTTTGGTGAATGAAGAACTACTTCCAATAAAGAAAGAGAGGATTCCAGGTCATTATAGATTGTTTAATTTATTTTTTATAATTTGTGTCTAATATACCGATAAAATTTTCTAATGTTCACTAATGATGGCAATAATGTTTTGTAGGAAATGATATATTTTATAAACATCTATATGATTTGGCCTTGGAGATCTTCGGGCCCACCATCCGCACAATGTGGAACAAGCAGCCAAAAGCTTTAAAGGATGATCTGACTAATCGCTTGGTTAGTCTGTTTGGAAAAGATACATTTGATACATCGAAGGTACTACAAAAGGCTGGAAAACATCTAAAGATTGTCCGAGACCAATATAGGGTTCACTTGGAAAAAACCCCTAGGTATGAGTGCCCTCCAATGATTCCATCTATGGAGTGGAAATCCCTAGTGGAAGATGGAAAAGAGAAGGGCCTGAGAAAATCAGGAAAGATACCACTAGGTGGAATAGGGAGGTATGCAATTCATTCCAAAATGTAGTGGTAAGCCTTATTAGTAGTAGTTTTTATATCAATTTTGGTACATAGACTAATTTATTTAAAAACTTAATTAGGCTCTCAGATGCATCTAAGGCCACAAAGGAAAGAATTGAAAAAATTGGCCAACACAAGCTTAGGCCTGGTGGTTACTCCAACTTGGCGGCCCGATATTTAAGTATCGCAAAACCCGAATCTGCATCCAAATATCATACAGATTATTATTTTTGTTTTTTTTTGACAAAAGGCTTTAAAATTAATGACATCATGCAAATATGAAGGCCGACCAGTTTAAAGAATTGCCCAGTGCGGATTACATGAAGCTTGGCTTCGAACATGGCTTTGACGCCGTTGTTGAAAGCCATAGAAGCTTGTTTGTGAATATTGCACGATATTCTGCTGATCCATATGGTACCCAAGTATGTGAAAACTGTATAGTTTAATGATAATTTATTAATGCTCATGCAATTTGTTCCTTATAAATAAACTAACGTAAATTATTTATTCCTTTTTGTGCAGGAAAGTAACGATCCCGTTCATGTCGAGGATGAAGTACATGACCAACCACACGAAGATCATGCTTCTCATCCTGGTAATGAATTTATTAATGTGCTACTATTTTTTATAGACCATTGTAGATGATGAACATTAATTCTAATTCTACACAATTCAACTACAGAGCATGTAGATGCAGATCATAACACGGAACAGGTTGGGCCAGTACGAGATAATGTTGAACATGTTGATGTGCACATGGTAGGTAAAAACACACATTCGTAATGTTTTTTTAATGAATTACTCGTATTTATCAAAATATAAATATATTAATGAAAGATTTTGACATTATTGCAAAAATTCATCATCCCTCGCCTGAAGTTCAACCTTCTGAGCAGACTAGTAGGGATACTGCTGATCAGATTCCCGAAGATGTGACTCTAACTAAATATTTAAAGAGAATAAAAGTAAAAAGGAAGTGACTAAACAAATTTTCAGTAATTCTTATTTATAAAAAAAAAATTAATACTTTTTCCTCTGTTTTATGAATGAATGCTTTACTGAATTGTTTACTAATATTTGTTTTATGCCATTTACTAAATTAATGTTTTAATGAATGGTTTTTTCAGCTGTTGAATGATTGAATGGTTTAATGAATGTTATAAAGAATGATTTAATGAAAGCATTTTTCAACTATTGAGTGAAATAATTTGCATTGTATATGCATTGTTATTTGCATTGTGAAATGGTGAAATAAATTGTTATTTGCAAGTATAGGCATTGGGTTTGGGGAGTTGAGAGTGATGTGAGGGGGGGGAGGGGACGTAAGAGCTTCCACCTTCACGTGGTTGGTCCTGTTTAGTAGAGAATATTAAATTATTCTCGAAAAAAAGAGGAGCTCAATGAATGGTAAGGAAGAATACATTAAAAAACATCTATTTCTATATTTTTACTGTGTAATTTGAACTATTGCTATTTGACTCCTCCATTGGAACTTGTTTTAGATAGCGTTGAGAAACATTTCCATAGTTAAGAGGCAAGAAATGGAGTTTTGATTAGATTGATGGCCTTATATACATAGTATTTTTGGTTATCCATGTTTTATCAGGTGATATACTCTTACTAATTATAATTTTTTGCTTACATAATTTATGTTAGATCATTATATTTTAAATTCCTTGATTGGATTAAGCAATTGAGTGTCATTTAATGTTGCTTGAGGATTTTAAAGAACTCAGTTACTTGAATTGAATTAGTAAATGATAGATGTTATATAACATGTTTATATAAATGGTTGGGCATGATAGCTTCGGAGATAGATTGTTTGAATACTTGGTCAATTGTAGCAGGATGCATTTATTTTAGCAACACAGTCCTGTCTTCATTTTATGTTTTCAAGATGCTTATGAACAGATAATGGCTTGTTTCTACATCATAAGTCCACATTCAATGTTTTCAAGATGCTTTTGAACAAAGAACGGCTTGTCTCTACATCATAAGTCCACATTCAACAGCCTTTGTAGCAAGAGTTTTTATATACCAAAAAACTAACATTCATTCTTTACTTGTTTATGGATTTTGCAATCCTGCAGATGCAAGATGTGGACAATGGTACACTGTTAAAGTTGACTCTTCAAAGGTTACCTTGGAAAATAGAGCAGATCTTCTTCAATGAGCTGAAGTTCATGTGTGTGCTTTTGATATAGAGACAACCAAGCTTCCTTTCAAGTTCCCTGATGCCGAATATGACATGATAATGATGATTTCACACATGGTGGATGGGTAAGGCTATCTTATTAAAAATCGATAGGTAAAAACACTTGGCATTGTTTTATGCCCATTGATCAACCTATCCTTTGGTTAGATTGGACTTTGTCTTGTTAAGTGGTCCACTTGTAGACTTAGTACAGGGTTTGCTTGTAATTACTCTCTTCTTTATTCCATAAATAGAAAGGAGGGTGCTTCTCTTGAGGATATTGGGTTTTCTATTTTGTGAAAAGTAAAGTTAAGAGTAAATTAGTTGTGATAACTATATGTGCAAGGATGAAATATATATTTGACATAGAATCCTCTAGTTTGCTACCAGAATTCCTTCAGTAGTCACTTTCTAGGCTGAAACCATGTGGCCATAAGTGAAATCTTTGGATTTTTTTAAAAATCCATCAATAGGCGTCGCTTTTCCGATGTTCTTCCGATACTCCGGTCAACCCATCCGACGACCGTGCCATCACTCTGATGCTTCCTCCCGTCGGACGAACGACGGCTCAAGTGTCGGACTGCATCAGAAGGCCGATTCTTCTAGTGTCGGAGTGCATCGGAGTACCGACACAGTCAAAATTAAAAACCGATGACATCACCATTTCTCAAACACTTTTGGCCGTCGGACGGCCGACGCTTCAGGGGTCGAAGGATGTCGGATTTTCGACGGTTTATGCAATTTTGGTTGGCACTTCGAAAGCAATAAGGGACGAATATGCGACACAATGGTCTGCCGAAGCTTCGACCCTTATTAGTCGTCGATCGAAGATCCGACGTTATGCCACCGACATCAAAAAAAAGTGTATGTGTCGAATACCCGACAGGTTAGTGTCGAATTTCAGACATGGTAGTCGTCGGATTTTGTCCTCAAATTCTGTAGTGAAATGAAATAATATATTGCCCAGCACACTCGAACAATAATTCAATGGATCCAATACAATGAAAATGATTTTCTTTCAGTAAACATTGAAGTGCAAAGCAGTATTATAAATTAGCTTAAGGCTTTAGTACTAATTCACCACCCAACCTTAGGTACTCCAATTTGAATTCTGCCCCTTGTTAGTTTCTTTAGCTATTGCCACACATGTGATTCCCCTTCAGCAGATTGGCATGCTCAGCAGATCCGTACAATCTTACTTTCTATGTCTCACGAAGTTCTATGGATGAGGGTGCAGCAGTAGACAAAGCCTCCATGTGGCACAACAAAAGTTACAGGCATCTGTGATAGAGGCATATGCATGCACTATCTAAGGAATTCCTTATTTAGAGGCACTTTTCAGTCTAGGAAGGCACTGTGTTTTCCATATTGAGAGTATGTTTTTCGGTTGTAGTTTGGGCACTATCACTACATTCCCCAAATAATACGTCCCCCATTTGGGCCAAAGGACCACAAATTCTTTGAAGCACATCACATGGGAAGTAGGGCTAAATAGAGACCTAACTGGCATTGAGAGAGCATGCCCTAATCTATCACTATGCCCTAATCTTTCTTTAAACTGTTATGCTGAAGTGCATGCATGGAAATGAAATCATAGATTGCCCAGCACACTCAGACAATAATTCTATGGATCTAATACAATGAAAATGATTTTCTTTCAGTAAACATTGAAGTGCAAAGCAGCATTATAAATTAGCTTAAGGATTTATTACTAATTCACCACCCAACTTTAGGTACTCCAACTTGAATTCTACCCCTTGTTAGTTTCTTTACCTATTTCCACACATGTGATTCCCCTTAAGTAGATTGGCATGCTCAGCAGATCCGTACAGTCTTGTTTTCTATGCCGCACGAAGTTCTATGGATGAGGGTGTAGTAGTAGATAAAGCCTCCATGAGGCACAACAGAAGTTACAGGCTTCTATGACAGAGGCATATGAATGCACTATCTAAGGAATGCCTGATTTAGAAGCACTTTTCAGTCTAGGAAGGCACTGTGTTTTCCATATTGAGAGTATGTTTTTGGGTTCCAGTTTGAGCACTATCACTACATTCCCCAAATAATACATCCCCCATTTGAGCCAAAGGACCACAAATTATTTGAAGTGCTTCACATGGGAAGTAGGGCTAAATAGAGAACTAACTGGCATTGAGAGAGCATGCCCTAATCTATCACTCTGCCCTAATTTTTCTTTAAGCTTTTATTGCTGAAGTGCATGCATGGAAATGAAATCATAGATTGCCCAACACACTCAGACAATAATTTAATGGATCCAATACAATGAAAATGATTTTCTTTCAGTAAACATTGAAATGCAAAGAAGTATTATAATTAGCTTAAGGCTTAAGTACTAATTCACCACCCAACCTTAGGTACTCCAACTTGAATTCTACCCCTTGTTAGTTTTTTTACCAATTGCCACACAAGTGATTCCCCTTCAGCAGATTGGCATGCTCAGCAGATTTGTACAGTCTTGTTTTCTATGCCACCCGAAGTTCTATGGATGAGGGTGCAGCAGTAGACAAAGCCTCCATGAGGCACAACAAAAGTTACAGGAATTTGTGACAGAGGCATATGCATGCACTATCTAAGGAATGCCTGATTTAGAAGCACTTTTCATTCTAGGAAGGCATTGTGTTTTCCATATTGAGAGTATGTTTTTCATTTCTAGTTTGGGCACTATCACTATATTCCCCAAATAATGCGTCCCCCATTTGGGCCAAAGGACCACAAATTCTTTGAAGCGCTTCACATGGGAAGTAGGGCTAAACAGAGAACTAACTGGCATTGAGAGAGTGTGCCCTAATATATCACTATGCCCTAATATTTCTTTAAACTGTTATGCTGAAGTGCATGCATGGAAATGAAATCATAGATTGCCCAGCACACTCGGACAATAATTCAATGGATCCAATACAATGAAAATGATTTTCTTTCAGTAAACATTGAAGTGCAAAGCAGTATTATAAATTAGCTTAAGGATTTAGTACTAATTCACCACCCAACCTTAGGTACTTCAACTTGAATTCTGCCCCTTGTTAGTTTCTTTACCTATTGCCACACATGTGATTCCCCTTCAGCAAATTGGCATGCTTAGTAGATCTGTATAGTCTTGTCTTTTGTATTGTACGAAGTTTTATGGATGAGGGTGCAGTAGTAGACAAATCCTCCATGTGGCACAGTAGAAGTTACAGGCATCTGTGACAGAGGCATATGCATGCACTATCTAAGAAATGCCTGATTTAGAGGCACTTTTCAGTCTAGAAAGGCACTGTGTTTTCCATATTGAGAGTATTTTTTTGGTTCTATTTTGGGCACTATCACTACATTCCCCAAATAATACATCCCCCATTTGGGCCAAAGGACCACAAATTCTTTGAAGCGCTTCACATGGGAAGTAGGGCTAAACAAAGAACTAACGAGCATTGAGAGAGCATGTTTCATTGTGATCTACCTTATAAATAAGTTTGTGGAAGTGAATAGCCACTCGAACTTGCTTGACATAGAGCTATTTCTCTGTTTGGTCCCATGCAAAGAAGGAATGACCCTCGATACTTATTGATTGAGTTTATCGAGCCAAAACCTTTCTTTTACCGGTCCAATAATCTTTATCTTTAGAAGTTGTTGTTCTAAACTTAGATAAAGTGCATGGCATAGGTAAGTGTCTATATTTAGCCTTGGTGTTGTTTCCTAAGAAGGATACTCATGCATGAGTGGACACACTATTGCAGGCAGGTATTAGGGTTAAGGTTTCTTTTCTAACCTAGGTGCACCATAGCGATGGCCTATAACATTTGTAAACCTTAGCCTATTTTCCTTAGGGTGCACCACTGGGATGGTAGCTGGATGGAGTTTTGAGCTACTTACATTGTGATTCTTTCTTTTTAGAGTAATATAGATATATCATTTGAGTGTTGCAGTTTTGTATTTATTGTTTGTATATTCAGAGTTATGTGTTTGCAGGTCTAATTAGTTAGGGTAATCCCAAGTATGTTTGATCTCTGGCATGTATGTAATATCGAAGAAACATGGTTACTGGTGGAGAATATGTCTCCTGGGGCATGTTGTCCATTGTTACCAGTAATGTGCAGATGAGAATTATTCCCTAAGGTCTCTCCTCAAAAGTAATTTCTATTGAATAAAACTAGCGACTACGAGTTTTTTTTAATCTGGGCTATAAGGACTTTGCATATTCTACGATAAATCCCATGCATGCATTATGATATAATGAATACAAAGTGCTTCTTTAGCGGGCGTACCTATTATGGATTCCTTATCTGTTGTTTTGATAAGTTAATTAGTTATCAGTTTCATAGATTAGGGTTTAGTTTTTTAGGAGTGTCGATCTGCTTACCATGTTCTGAAAATTAGCACCCTGAGTTGGGACAATGATATGAGAATGGAGTCAATACTTCAGAATAATTATTTCCCTCTAAACCAAAAAACCTGTGGCTATACCCTAACTAGCTCAAGGTGAGAAGTAGCATGCAAACCTGCAGCAACAAGTTCCTCACTCACCACGCTCAGATCAATGCGAGAATATTATATGCAACACGGTATGGCTTAGCTGGCCTTGACCCACTCAAGGTGAGGAATTTGACAATTTGAGGCTTTTGCATACTTGGAGAGTATCTAGAAAAATTTTAACAATTAATCTCTAACATTTTAACACTAGATGCAAAAATATCAGAAGAATTTGATTTACTTGGAAAGAACCAGAGGATTTTAGCT
The DNA here is from genome assembly GCA_001517045.1 of Pseudotsuga menziesii. NCBI lineage: Eukaryota > Viridiplantae > Streptophyta > Pinopsida > Pinales > Pinaceae > Pseudotsuga > Pseudotsuga menziesii. Next base: position 3,459 of record LPNX010682331.1, on the reverse strand, counting down.
TTGCAACTAAGGATGTCCTTGCGCGCCTCTTCAAAAGCCTCCACGTCCGGTCTGATGCCCTCTTCATCTCCATTGCAGAGGCTATCATTGGTAGATATATATTAACCCAAGCAATATCACTCCCCTCCTGCCAATTAACCAACATCAACATTCTATTTCTGTAATAAAAAAATCTCCCACGAATTACCACAGCAATTACCAGAATAAACTCCAGGACAAGCTGTCCAATATGGCAACCATCGTATGAACCCTCTATTCTCCCCCATGCCGCTGGCTCTTCATCATGTCGGCAGTGATCAAATTGGAAGGGCTCGACTAAAAGGGGAAATAAGGTGAAACAACCATATGAACCCTCTATTTTCCCCACATGGCTCGTTGTTCACCATGTTGGCGATGATCAAATCTGAAGGGGTTTGACTCAAAAGAGGAAAGAAGGTGAAGACTTCATACATTTTAATTATATCATATTCCAAATTATCTCGACCAAAAAGAACAGAGTGACAACTATCACTTGCTTTCTTTTCCGGTTGTAACATGGTTTAATATTCATCTTCTTCTCTTTTATCCATCCCATCGATGCAATATATTTCTTATAATATTCTTTTCATGTTGTATCTTTTTAAAGAAAACACAATTCAAATGAAATAAACAAAAAAAAAATTCACTTACTTTTTTTCCAAACAAATAATAGCTTTGTCAAATCATTTCACATAAATTATCAAAAAAAAAATTGTTGAAGAAATAGACCTTTATCATGGAAGTTTTGTTCAAGCTATTGTGACAACCTCGTAATAGCTCTTAAATTAGATTAGCAACCTACCAATTAATGTTAACCCAGTCTAACTTAAAGGCCCGAGCAAGAAGTGTGTAAAGTTTCATTAGTTGCCGGTGGGTGGGAATAAATAGTAAAGTTATGTGTGGTAGGTTCATACCGAGGTATTTGCAAGGGTTTTTAGTTTCAATTAAAAGGGCATAAATAGTAAAGCTATGTGTTAGTAAAGCTATGTGTGGTAGCTTTATACTTGGGTATTTGCAAGGGGTTTTAATTTCAATTATTTATATCGCCTTTGAGAAATGAAAGACAATATAAATAATTGTATTTCAATTGACAAATAAAAGTTTATTAAACTTTTTGACCCAAAAAATGCAAAAAAATATTGTTCTTGCAATTTTTTACAATTTTAAACAATATTTGAGTACTCCCTAATTAATTTCTACATGAAAAAAATGATATATTTTCAATGAAACTTATTTTAAACACATTAATTAAGTTGTCATATGTGTATCATAAATTTTACACTTCAGTAACAATATAACAACTATTTTATTGTAATTATTTTCAAGTTGGAGCACACTTCATTATACAAAAAAAATACTTAGACTAGGCCATAACCATATTGGGGTATCCACGTGCAATACAAGCTTAAGAGATGTAATAATTATGATAAGGATTGGGCACCTAAGAAAAAATAATACACAACTAAGAAAACATTAAAAAAAAAATTCTACAATATTATATCAAGCAATTAGTTAGTAAATAATTAGCTAGCATAATCGGGCTTGTGGCATCAAATATTTTGTTCAACACTTGTCGTGAAATCATACGTTGTGTATGTGTCGATGGAGGGGCCTAAGTCAATTGAATAATTGCATTAACTCACTACATGTTTGAGGCTCAATTAATATAATTTATACACTATGCCTGATTTAATTAAATTAAATATTGAACCTGCAAAATACCAAAAGAAGGTTATTAATTTGACTAGATTTGAGAAAGTTCTAGGTGTGAGAAATTAAGGGCTTGTGGCTCTAAAATTTGGTATGTTTTGTACCAATCCACGATTCAGTGAATCGACAGTCACATGTAGCTAAAATTTA